>PVKN010003298.1:12874-38021 GCA_004027915.1 Capromys pilorides | reverse complement strand
TCAAAAAAAAAAGAAAGAAAAGAAAAGAAACTGGGCACAGTACTGCATCTCTATGATCCCAGCCAAATGGGAGGACAAAAAGGGAACATCTATAAAGCTTGAAGTCAGCCTTAGAAACTTAGCAGGACACTACAGCAAAACAAACATATAAATAAGAATGGGGTTATAGTTCAATAGTAGAGCACTTGCCTCAAATAGGCAAGGCCTTAGCTCAATCCTCAGTATCCCAAAAAAGAAAAATGGAAAGATGAAGGCAAAGAAAAGGAAAGAAATATAAAAATAATAAAGCTGAAGAAACAGTGTAACATTTCCTGAGATCACATAACATTGGAAGAGACAGAAAAAAAGAATGAGACTAAAAGAATTTCCGAGAGGCTCTATTATCATCTCTATCTAGCTAGATGTCCCTACAGGGGACTCATGTACTTATAGGTGGGGCTTTTGGAAGGTGGCTGGGCCATGCATGATGAGTGTGATAAGTGATAACTGGGATTAACGTTCTGATCGGTTCAGTATAGTTCTAGGTGGGGATAACAGGAAGACCTGCCCTGGGTATGGGTGGCACCAACCAATGGTCTTACAGTATAAATGGAATATAAAGGAAAAGGAAGGCTCACTGTGTGCTGCTGCCTGCTCTGCCATCGACTGTTTCTTCTCTGCCATACTGCCCTGCCTTAGAGCCAGCTCATCATGGACTGAAACCTCTGCAAACTATAAATTTAAAATGCACCTTTATCCCTTGACAAGTTCCCTCTCTATACTCCAAATAAACTGAAGCTAACATCACAATACTGGGTTATTCTTCACAAGCACTCACCTTGGAGAACTCCTTCCTGCCCTGTCACCAATTCTCCTTTTGAGTAAGACATGAGGCTGGGTTTGATAAGTGTCTGACATCCTGTCCACAGAAAAGAAACATTCATGAAGCAATGACAAAACTTTTTATGACTCAGGTCTGTAATCCTACTGAAAACAATGAACTACCTCTAGCAGGTAGACAAGCCTTCATTGTGATTCCAAAATTGGTAATCTCTGACCCCCAAACTCCTGATGCCACAATCACCTTTACAAAGGTCTAACATTTTAATCAACTAGGAGGAAAAAAAAGTAAACCACACAAATCTTTGTCAGGTAACAAACTAAACCAGTCGACTGGGAATATAGTTCAGTAACAGAGATCTTCTCAGCATGGGTCAGGGCGCAGGTCCCATTCTTAACTCAACAAAAAAATAGACCAGTGACTCTAATATTAGAGTGAGCCAGGTGTGGTAGCTCACACCTGTAATCCTAGCACTCCTGGCACTGAGGCAGGAGGATTGCTAAGTGCAAGGCCAGCTAAACTACACAGTGAGTTCAAAACCATCCTACACAACCAAGGATGATCAAAAATTTAAGCACACCCTGAGTTACAGCAACTTAGAACTACACCTCAAAGTTAAAAGAAAAAAAAAAAAAGGTTTTTGTTTTTTGTTTAGGTCAGGGATTTGACTGAGTACAAAGGTTCTGGGCTCAATACTCAGTGCCACAGGAAATTTTTAAAAGTTAAAAAAAAAACCTTACCACATGAGATTAAAGTTTATTAGGGAAGGGCCAGCCAAATAGCTCAGTGGATTAAAACACCTATAAGCAGGGGCAGGGGCTGGAGGTTCAATCCTTGAGCCGCTGTGCTGGTGTCGGCCCCACCCCCAACACACACTGAGACAGCAACTGAGACTGGGTGTGGTGGCGTGCACCTGTAATCCCACCTCTTGGGAGGCTGTAAATAGGTAGATCACTACAAGTCTGACCTACCAGTGAGACCCTGAACACCCTGTAGAACCTTCCCTAAAAAAATACAAAAAAAAAAAAAAAAAAATCACAAAAGTTATTAGGGAAGAGATTAATTTTACTCACCATTATCGAGAGTTGACCACGCAACTCCTGAACAAAGTAACTACATGAATGCACTTATTCTATAGGAGGTTACAGGCAATGTGACAGTCGTACCTACTGTGGCCAGCTTCTGCGAGTTCTTCACCATTGTACCACTATGTATGCTTCCCTGTGTTGGGTTCATTAAAGGTTCTTCCAGCTGGGTGCCATTCACAGCCACATCCTCAAAGTTCTCCGAATCCTAAACCACAGCACATGATGTCTTGAGCCAAGTAATAAATATCTGCACCAATTTTCAGAGTGAAGAAAGGGGCACCCAATGCCTGTAGATGCGAATTCTCACTATCAGTGCCAGGGTTCAGTGGCCCTCTAACTCTTCGCTGCACCCACACTACCGAGCTGCTCCACTCACAGTTTCAACGCCACATCACAAACATGAATGCATCTCATAGGACATGAAGCTCTTTTTGTCTCATTTAGCCATTCAACTATTCTTCCTCTGCACTGCATACATTTAATACATGGTAGTAGATGAAGTCTTCTGAGAAAACTACACCTTCATTTTATATCTTTGGGAACACTGGGCATTATAAGACACACAATTAAAAAAAAAGACACAACTGGTGCCATGAGATTCAAATTACTTAGTAATTACTAAAAAACTACAAGGAAATCATTCACAAAAATGAGAAGCTCCACTTCCTGGGGAAATTCAACTAGGGCCGCGATCCTTGTGTTAGGCTTTCCTTTCCTTCAGAAGCCCCACAGACAAGTCTGCTGACACGGCAATGTGCCTGCTGGGTAACTGCAATGAGAGTGTGTGGAACGAAATACAGTCCCCATACTTGGTAATTTTCCACGGAGTTAGCCACTGTCCCTTCTGTCTCTATCTCTTCATCATGACTGCAGACTGGGTCCCCAGAAAGTAGACCTGGAAGAAAGTGAAGACATGGTAACTCGGAGTTGACCAAAAGCCCACGATCACAGTACATGGGCATCTTTCCATGCTACTTCCAAATCCCCATATAATCAGAAGAACTAAGATACAAAATCCTTAGGAAAGCACAGTGCCACTTATAGCCAGAAAAAGTGATGGCAAGCCATACAGTCAGGAAAGTACACTGGTCTCACTTTACAAGTAAGGAGATACGCCCTGAGATTAATTTCCCCATGGCAACAGAACTCATGAATGTGTTATACAGTGCCTCTTCCAGAGAAGACATTCCAGGAAGCTGACCTCTGCACACAGCTCTCAGGCCCTGCACTGCAGTGCCTCAGGAATGGGCCCACAGCATGGTATTCTAGCCCACACCACTGCGCTCTGCATTATGCAGGGAGGCCTACAGCCAATCCTCCGGAAAATAGCAACACCAGGACTTACCATGAGACAAACTGGTAACATCCATCTTGGAAATGTGGTGATGAAGTACGTGTGATCCCACTCTTCTGTGAGCCCGAGACACGTCAGGGCAGCTTACAAATCTTAGGTGGACAGTGGCAGCAGCTATTCCTTTTTACACAGGGTTATGCAGATCCCTGTTGACAATCATTTAATTAAGAGGCTTTACTTAGCAGTTTTCAAACAACATCAATTAGCTTTCTACTAATTAAGACACCACTAAAATGGGACAAACTCTTTACCATCAGATTAGTAATACTACGGTCATTTAACGAATGTCCAGTCCATTATGTGTGTGTGTGTGTGTATACATGATATACACATTTACGCATACACAATAGTTCCTTATAACCATTGTTTTTGAATACTCCTTCACAGCAGATAATCACTATTTAGTGACAAAAAAACAAACTCTAAGTTTTAGATTCCAGTAAGAAGGAAATGGCAAAGCGAGATAAAGTTTGCCCCTGAATCCTCAATGGTGGTTGTAAAGACATCAGAACCAACATGGACTCTGGAATTGACACCTGGGATACTTAATGTAATGTTCTACTGTTACAAGTAAGGTATTAAGAACCAGCATGTTGTGAATTTCCAAACACATCAGACTATATCTCGAACGTGGGAATCCATCCCTGCAGGTGCTCAGGGCAGAGGAAAGAAAGCACCAAAATGCCAAACACTTGCAGATATGCTGAGTCTTCTTAGTGAGACACCGTAGGCCACTATTGATGAATCTGTCCCAGGTACTTCTGCTTCTACTTTTTACTCTTTTAAACATCTAGTTTTCATACAAAGAAAATTTTAAAACGCAGTAAAGAGCATCACTGAAAGAATATATGATCTCCAAGAGTCTTTGTAAATGTAGTCACAGGACAAAAATGAAAAGAGTATAGAAAGTTAATGGAATTTATAGGAAAGTAAAATAAAAAGTGAATTCTCTCTTCACAGGATAGCAGAAAAAGACAGTAAGGTAGAAACAGTACTTTAAAAACCAAGGCTGAGCATGGTGGTACACACCTGCAATCCCATCTTTTTCTGGAGGCTGAGGCAGGAAGATCTGAATTTCAATGCCAGCTACACAATACACCTCTCAAAATACAAACATCAAAAGGTCTGGGTTTGCAGCTCTGAATGAAGTCTCCTGTTACATCTCCAGTACAGCGAGAAAAAAACACAAAGAGGCATTCTTTGTTTGTACCTTGGCAGCAAAGCCCTGGCCTACAATGAGAGGCCCTAACAGAAGCCCTACCTTCCAACTCCAGAACTGTAAAAGAAGAAAAGGTGTAAACATTTCCCACACCTGTAAAACTGTAACAGTATCTTTACACAGGAGATTCAGAGTTCTCGAAAACAAAACAAAAATCAATCCTCACAGGAATAGAACAGTGTCACAGCTAGATGCTCAAAAATCAAATACAAGGCACATGCATAACACAAGTGAACCTCTAAGTTCATTCACCAGTATCACAGGTAAAGGAAAACTCAAATGCAAGATCACCCTAAACACAAGAGAAAGCAGATTTCGCACTAGAGAACTCACAGAACAGAGTGGGCCAATACCTTAAAGCTACAGTCTACAAAAAGAGCAATAGCAATCCTTCACATACCCTTCCAAAAATTAAAGAGGAGAAAATACTTCCTAAACTCACTTTCAGAGGTCAGCATTACTGTATTACTAAAGCCAGAGAAGGACGCTAAGAGAGGGAAAAAAAAAAATGAATTGGCCACGTGGAACACTCCTGTAGTCACAGCACCTTCAGAGACTAAGGCAGGAGGATCACCATTTGAGACCAGCTGTAATATAGATGCAAAACACTTCACCAAAATTACTCTCAAACCCAATTCAATAGAACATTCAGGGGCCAGGGAGGTGGTTCAGTGGCACTGACAAGCACAGGATCCTGAGTCGGATCCCTGGTTCCACAAAAAAGAACTTCAGTGGTGTTCACCTGTAATACTAGCTACCTGGCAAGCTAAATTAGGAGAATCACAAATTCAAGGCCAGCCAGGGTAACTTACTGAGATCCTATTTCAAAAAATAAAAAGGACTGGGGATGTAGCTCAGTGGTACAGCATGCTGGGTTCAATCTCTAGCACCTATAAAAATAACAACAACAAAAATTTACGATCAAATGAAATTTATCCCTAGGATAAGACACAAACGCTGCACCCGAAACAGCCAGAGGAGTTTTCTTTTTTTTTTTTTTTTTTTTTAATTTTTATTTATTTATTTATTTGTTTGCTTGTTGCGTTTGTTTGTTTCTTTATTTATTCATTTTGTGGCTGGCTCAGCCTGCCCTGGTGGTGGCGCTGGCGCAGCATGTGGTGCCAGGGATCGAACTGCAGTCCCCGCAGTTGCCTGAGCCCTCCTAAGCAGGCGCTTTAGACCACTGAACCATCTCGCCGGCCCCGCCAGAGGAGTTCTCAGCTTAAAAAAAAAAAAAAAGCTGAAGCTACACTATTGACTATCACAAGGCTGCAGAAGCTGAAGCACTCGAATAAAAACGCACAGTCCAGTGGCACAAAAAGAATCCCTGAGCGACATTCCATGCCCGCTCATTTGCAAAGTATATACTGGATACGCAGCTCAATTTCAAAAGGAATAAATGTGCATAACCACTATGGAAACTATTACGAAAGTTCCTCAAAAATTACAAATAAAACTACCATGTACTACAGCAGTTCCTCTTGAGCTTATTTTCATTCAACAGGACATCAGAAAGTTACAAAGGCATTAACCTACAGATGTTGCAGCACTATTCCAAATAGACAAAACACTTCAACAACCTGTTTCACCAATAAAGCATACTGGGGGCCACCCACTCAGGACCCTCCTTCTGTCTCTCAGACAGGAGCTTTCTTCCCCCCAATAAATCTATTCTGCTCACAAAAAAAAAGAAAAGGAGAAAGAAAAGAAAAGCATACAAAAATGAGGTATATATGCTCACTATTGTTTAGCTAAACAAAAAATTTTGTCTTGGTTCCAACATGGATGAACCTACAGGACATTATGGCAAGCCAAAAACAGAAAGAAGACCAACTGAGCCAGGCACACGTCTATAATCCCAGCGTTTGGGAGGCTGAGGCAAAAAAGAGCATTTTGAGTTCGAGGCCAACCTGGTCTACAAAGTGAGCTCAAATACAGCCTCAATTGAATAGGAGACCCTGCCTTAAAAAAAAAAAAGAAAAAAACCAATTGAGATCATCCAAACTGAAGGTAAAATCTCACAGAAACAGTAAAATAATAGTTACCATTGCCTGAAGTGCTTGATAAATGTTGGTGAAAGGACCCAAAATGTAAGCGAGACAAGAAGTTAACATGTAGCGTACATTACAGTGACTACTATTCATAGGCAATATACTGGAAAACTGATGAAAGCAGATTTTTCATTTTTCTTAACCACACACAAAATACTGCATGTTAAAGGCTGGACTTCCTCAGGCCATGATTTAAATAAATATAAAACAGCATGTTGTATGCCATAACTATATGTAATATTTACTTGTCAACCGCAACAAAATACAAGCATAACCAAACATGTCAGTCTAAGCTCTGCACTGGCAAAAGGAACATATCCAACTCTCATCTACATACCAGGCCTACCAGGAACTGAGCACGAGGGCCCTTTGGAAAGCTACTGGAGCATCTAGGCATGAGTCAAACCTTTTAGCTTGCCTGGGCTGCACTGAGTGGTCTTGGGCCACACACAGAAATATATAATACAGCTAACATAGTTAAATATCAAACCTCCTCTATTTCTTAATATTTACCTTATTAAATTACTTTATGAACTAATTTAAAAACTTCATGAGCACAGAAGGCCTGAGTGTACTAATTAAGAAAACCCACAGACCTGCTTAATAATGGTAAATGTCTGTCTTCAAACACACTCACATCTGGGTAGGTTGAAATATTCCCAGTGATCATTGCCTTTCACTTGCAAAACCACACAAGCACACGTAACTCTAGTACACTGACACATGCAAGTTTCAGTTCAACTGTGTGTAGCAGGGGCAGGAAATGGAATAACAAAGCATTCTATTGTCACCTATACCATCCTTGCTCAAATGCACTGCAACTAGGCCATGAAAACTTTTTCTAAAACTCCTAAGATAATAAACATTTAAGAGTTTATGAGGGGGCCGGCGAGATGGTTCAGTGGTCTAAAGCGCCTGCTTAGGAAAGCTCAGGCAACTGCAGGGACTGCAGTTCGATCCCCGGCACCACATGCTGCGCCAGCCCCACCACCAGGGCAGGCTGACCCAGCCACAAAATAAATAAATAAATAAACAAACACAACAAGCAAGCAAATAAATAAATAAATAAAAATAAAAAAATGAAAAAAAGAGTTTATGATATTGTGACATTACTTGCTGTCAAAGGCTGCATACAGCTCACAAGCCAGGACTTGCCCAACCTGGTCTACGAAAACACAAAAAGGACTCTCAATGCTACATGTGACTATCCACATTTCGCAGCCAAAGATGACAAGAAAAGAAACATGTGGCAATGGGGCCAGGGAGATAGCTCAGTGGAATAAGCCCTTGCCTGGCAAGTGCAGGGTCCTGAGTTCAATCCCTGATCCTGCAAAAAAAAAAGAAAAGAAAAAGAAATATGTGGCAAGACCAGCCTTACAACACTGCTGCACCTCACTATAAGAGCCAGGTGCTTGGAAAGCATGAACAGGCAAGGTTCTGTAACAGCTTTTAAACATGGCTTAACCGTTTGAGTCCCAGGGGGTATTGAAAAAACACTGTTGAAGAATCCCAAACAGCGAAACCGCATTTTCTCTAAATGAGTACGAAAAGACCGAAACAGCATGATAGCACTTGTTTTATTTTATGTCAAGAAATACCAAGCAGCGCGATAGCACTTTATTTTTCATCGATGAATCGGATAAAATGCTGTATACCTATCTCCATGAATGAAATAAAAATTTTTATTTTGTAATGTATTATTGCATTATTATAGTATCATTCTACCTATTGCAAAATGTACCATTTATATTAAAAGGAGCTGTGTGATATACTTGCATCAGTAAATCTGAGCGCGCGACTTCGACAATTGGTAACGCACCGTCAGCTGTCCACAATGTTCGAAATGTGCTGGGTTTTCTCGATGTAAAATCTCAGCAGCGCAATCGCGCTGCTTGGGACTCAAACGGTTCAAGTTGGTATGGTGGCACACACTGTACTCCTAGCCCCCAGGAGGCCAGGACAAGATCCTCATGAGGATTTGAGGCCACCCTGGGCTACCTAGTGAATTTAAAGCCAGCCTGAAATACATAGTAATAATAGAGCTAGAGATACAGCTGAGCAGCACAGCATCTACCTTGCAAGTACAAGGTCCTAAGTGAGATTCCCAATACCAAAAAAAACAAGGAAAAGAAAGGCATGGCTTGAAAGGGTTATGGAAAGGTACTGGTTTGCTTTAACGATCTGATTTTGTCAAAGCTTTTTTGCTCCAGTGCTCATGCTAACAACTATGCCACACTTGGCTAGTATGAGAGAAGTCCTGGATTCAATCTCCAGTGCTCCAAGCCTAAATGAGAAGAAAGAACAACAGGGGCCAGGGCGACAGCTCAGCAGAATAAGCAGCTGCCTGGAAAGCGCAAGGTCCTGAGATCAACTCCTGGTACCACAAAAAAAAACCTACAGACAGCTGGGCATGATGGAGCACACCAATAATCCCAGCACTGGGAGAACAAGGCAGGAGATCGCTCTCAGTTTGAGGCAACTTGACAACTTAGGGAGATCCTTTCTCTACATACAGAGAAAAAGAGAAAGAACCCCCACGTAGAGAAAGAACACACACTGGGTTGACCAGGAAAAACACAAGTGTATAAGGGCATAGTTATGCATATGTATCTGGGCAACAATACAAATACCAGTCTCCACAAACCATTTCTTTTAAAACAGCCATTGCAGTAGGCTTGCCCAGACTTCCATTTATATAACTCTTTAAAATCTCAATTCTACTGCATAAGGGCAAGAGGACACCTCAAAGATACATGGTCCCAGCTATCTGATCTTAGATAGCAGCGGTAAGATAAAAAATTTATAAAAATAAGTCTAGGCAAAATAAACTGCAGGGGTTAATGCAACCTTTTTTGTTTTGTTTTGCCTTTCTGAGGGTTTCATTATGCAGTTTAGGTTGGCCTGAAACTCACTATGTAGCCCAGGCTATCTTGAAAATGAAAAGGCTTATCTTAATTATCAGTAACCTCTGTACTTTTGAAGGAAAAAAGAAATACACCAGCAATGCCTAGTATTGTGGCTGCAGTAATATAAAGGCATATGTGATAGTTATGTTTCCTGTAACCCAAGCAATTGCCAGAGGCTTTTGTTTTGCTTCCTGAAGAGGTGACCCTATGTGATGGCTAAATAATTCATAGTAAATGCCCAGGGTATCAATGACTGCTGCAGGCTTTGCCAAGTGTGCCGATTTTAGGACCTTTTCCATTCACTGAGGACACAGAGTAAGAGACAAAAAGCAGTATTCCAGGGCCGGCAAGATGGCTCAGCAGTCTAAAGCGCCTGCTTAGGCAAGCTTAGACAACCACAGGGACCACAGTTCAATCCCCGGCACCACATGTTGCGCCAACCCTATCCCCAGGGCAAGCTGAGCTGGCCATAACATAAGACAGATAGATAGATAGATAGATAGATAGATAGATAGATAGATAGATAGATAGATAGATAGATAGATGGAGTTAAAAGAAAAGCAGTATTCCACTGTGCTGCCACAGGCATGGCGCTCAGCAGACCACTCATGATTCGCAGTTCCCACTGTCCTCTCAGTTCATCTCAAGGGGCCTCTTAGACTCAAGGGTTCTGGAGAAGACAGGGCGCACTCCAGGTCCTTGCCATCTTCCAAGGGGCTAAAAAGAAGCTACTCTTTCTTGAAAGCTCCTTGAGCCGAATTTACCAGACGCCTTAGATTTGCCCTGATGCTCTGAACCTATGGGGGACCTAGACCCAGAGAATAATACACAGCTGGCTCCAAATCTGAGACCCTGTTTCCAGAGGAGCCCAGTCACAGCTCACATTAATGATGTGTGATGTGAGGCCGAGAGGGCAATGTCCCCTCCAGATACTGGGACAACGAGATGTCACCACAGATGATTGGGAGACTGCAGAAGGCATGAAAAGCTGCCAAACATCAACAGTGAAAGACACACTGTTGGTTTTAAATACATAAGTGCAATTTATAAATGAAGAACATGTTCTAGGAACCCAAACAGGAGATACCGAACTATGCATCATCTGTGAATGTGACATGCACGCATCCCTGGAGACGGATGCTATGAATATCATGTCCTACCTGTGCTCCTGGAGAACAGTGGATTCACTCTGGATATTGTCTTCAAAGACTGTGTGTGATGAAAGTGCCAGGTAAAGGTGTCGAGGCAGATGGGAAGCTGAACGGCGTCTCTTCCCAAGTGGAAGCACACTGTGTCTGGGAGCCTGGCAAGACATCGAGCACAAGACGTTACCCAAGCAGAAGAGCAAAGGGCTGCCAGCTGCTGATTACTCAGAATCAGTAGCTTTAATCATATGAATGCTGGTTATAAAGAACTTTTGTGAACAGTCGCAACGTGAACACTGTGTGGATTCACTGAGCAAAACACGACGACGAAGTTCACGCTGAGTGCCATTTACCTATCCATTTAGTTTCAGGTTTAAGAACAAGCAATGAGAAGCTGGGGATTTAACTCAGCTATACTAGCACTTGCCAAATAAAGGCAGGGTCATGTGTTTCAGCACCATGAAAAAAAGTCTGGCTAAATAGAGAAAACAGCTATGATAGTCACCCATTAAGTTTCATGTAACAAGTTTTGCTTTTTTTTTTTTTTTTTTCTTCTGTGGTACCTGGGATCAAACTCAGGACTTTATACATGAAAGACAGGCACCCTACACACTAAATTACACCCTAGCCCTTATACAACAAGAGCTAACCCTTTAAGAGTCTGCATTAATTTACTTTGGGCTATATCAACTATTTTAGCATATCAAACCAATTGTAAATGATGGGAATAAAATAACTAAAGGCCAGCCTGCATAACTCAACAAGCGTCTCAAAAAAAAAATTTTTGTAAAAAGCTTAAAAAAAAAAATTAGAGGCTATAACTAATACAGCATCTCGAGGTTCGAAGCTAGTACTGCCAAAGAAATTAGGTTCCCAGGTATACCTATGCTCTAAGTAATAATACCAAAATTGATGTACTTTTGTCAACTAATGGATTTTAACAAACACAAATGTTAACTATGCAGGTATAAAACCCAAGCTGTTGCTCCATCTTTTCTTACATCTAAATTTGGTACATAAATTTTGGAGTTTCAACAAGATCAAAACACATAACAAAGTATTTCTCCAATATATAGTTTGTCATACACTTCATATTACTTAACTTAAAATATTCTAACATAGAAATCTATTACATTTCTTTTTCTTCCCTGGTAACTAGGGTTTGACATTAGCTTACTAACTAACCTCTGGTTACCATAATCTTCGTTCAACCTGGCATTTGCACAGAAAGTAACATTTAATGTTCCTTTTCATCCCACTTGGCCCAAGGCCACTTAAAGTGATAGTCTTGCCCCTTTTCTTTTTGTTTCAGGCAAACAAAAACAACTTTTTGTCTCAGACAAACAATTGTGTGGGTTTGTACCCAACATTTTCCTTTCAATGAGTTGTTTTTTCAAACTATAACCTCAGTGTTCAGGTTTAACTGCAGCATGCACTCTGCAATAAATAAATGGGGTGCTAGGGATTTAGCTCAACGATAGAACACTTGCCTAGCAAGCTAGAAGCCCTGGGTTTGGTCCTTGGCACCAAAAACAAAAAAACTAAAAATCAATTATAAAAAAGATGTAAATAAGCAAGCAAGAAAGTCAGTGGGTTCTGGCTGGATGTAGTGGCATACACTTGTAATCCCAGCACTCAGCAGGCTGAGGCAGGAGGATCCCTGCGAGTTTGATGCCAGCCTTGGTTACATACTGAGTTCAAGGCCAGCAAGACCCTATCTCCAAAAAAACAAAAACAGTAACAATAGTAAGTAAACGAATAAATGAATGAGTTTGAGTCACAGTTTAGGTATCTGGTCTCTAACTGGTTCACCACCACTCCCCTAGAAGGACCCTCATCCACATGGTTACTGTTTCCCCCTCCTTTTCTGATTTTTATATGCATTAACTTTTAAAACAGACCAGGCAGCTAAAGGTCTTCTTACAGGGTTAAATATTTTCTCTCTGGCTATGCAACTCACAAGCTCCTGAGAGCCTGAGCAGCCAAACTGCCTCCCTCTCTTGAGGGCTATCATCAACACTGAAGTGCTAAGGTCCATGCCAGCAAAGCACCTAACAGGGCAACAGCAGCCTCAAATAGGTCTTTATTTTGTGGTCATTAAAACAAAAACCATAGCAACAGCTAACAGTATGAAAGGGCTCGAGCACACTAACCAGGAGACATATTACCACAGATTTGTTGAGAAACATCCTGCAGTGTTGCGGGTAGAGGGGAATCAAAGTGCTGCTCCTCTCTTCTCCCCAGTGAGTGACCACTCAGTCCACCCCATATAGGATGTCGTCACTCATGGGATTAGAGAAGAAATGAGCAACAGCAGCGAGGCAGGCAGCAGAGAAGGGTCCACTGCCACTCCTCACTAGCACAGACACTCAAGCTCTGGTGGATCTGCATTTTGACTGGCTGTGCTTCTGGAGATACCATCTGTGCCCTTAAAATGCTCAACTCCTACCACTGGCAACTAAAGCCTTGTTTCTAACAAAACCTTCTTAGCACAAAGAAAGCATAACAACAGAACACAGCCTCACAAGCAACCAGTCTCATCACATTAGGAGCAGCAGACCAGATCAAAAGGTGGAATGGCTCACTGAGCACTCAGTTCCAAGGCCAAATAGCAGACACAGCACTGACTGCAGGGTTTCTTTCTTACAGGGCGAAGCTTACCCTCTGAATCAGAGAGCCACCACATGCAACTGTCCTGCGGTATAGTCAGGAGATACATATATGGATCTGAACTGCTTCCAGTTCCAGCGATTCAAGTACTGAAGGTCTGGAGAGCTTGGTTCCTACGTAGACAAATGTAGCTCCAATACATTTGGGTCATTCTGATTTCACATACCAACAAGCTAGGAGGTGGAAGTGCGCAGACTCAACTGTCTCCTCTGCCATGTGTATACGCACACTATTAAAGGAGGTAACTTTGTCTTTACGTAAAATACTTGGTCAGAATCAGAATCTGACTGAACCTTAGGAGTGATTAGCACTGTCTGGGCACTTGGCCTGCGTCCTCTCACTGTGGGGAGGGATCAGGGAGAAATGCTGACTTGATTCATGATGAGGACACTTGATTCAAGTGTTCACAAGGCACACGGCATGGTAAACAGCCAAGAGCGGACTGTGCCAGGCATGAGTTTATTTATCCAGCTCCAGTTCTTATACCAACTTCAACATAGAACATAAGACCATATTCTTTATACAGATGCCAAACTGGGCACATGAAAGTGCTTCATAAGACAGCACCCATTTTAGGCTTCACCTAAGGTATCAGAGACCCAGTGGTATCCTGTCACCTATGGCCAGGTTAAAGCTTCCCCTCCATGTGTCCTGTTCATTCCTCACCATATTGATGAAAGTCCAGCACTTCTCACACATCCTACTGACCAAGATCAAACCCCAGAGCCAGGTAAGCAGGCCACACTTGCAAGGGTTTCACATTGGCCAATCCACAGCCCCAATGGAAAACCCTATGGGACAGCACATCCCACTTAACCTTTACAAAGGCACAACCCCAGCAGGCATTGGGACACACACCCATGACAGTTACCCTAGAAACTGAGGCAGGAGAATGCCAAGTTTAATTCCAGCTTGTGCACCTTAACAAGACCCTGTCTCAAAAAAATGAAGACAACTGGAGTGGTAGCTTACTGTGATAACCCTGTGTTCAATCTACCAGAGAGAGAGAGAGAGAGAGACTCCCCAAAGGCCCCACTTCTCTACTACCATCTTTGTATTTCTTGTGGGCCCTTAAAGGCAGCCCTCAATGCTCATGAATGTGTGGGAAATAAAATCTGTTTCACGAATGTTGTGTCCCTGTCTGCAACCCACTTAACCAGAATGGATCTGTCCTGTTCTGGGCAGGATTAGTATTTACAGCCACACACAAGAAAAGGCCGTTGGAACCAAAATAGAGAAACCTACAACTGGTATAGCAAGTGGTAAGCGTGTCCCACGAGGGACACAATGAAAGGCATTCAGACTGCTCTTGGCTTCCCTCCTGGTCCTCCCATATGGCAAGCACCATTTGGGAAGGCTTCCCGGCTAGCTGGACAGCATCTGTGCCATGCTGCACTGCTGTCTGCTGGCTCTGCTGAATGATGCCAAACTCCCCACCCTGATGTGCAAGGATCTGACCAACTGTCAGCCCTAACAGGTTCACTCAGGCCACACTCAACTTCTGCCACTCCCTGCTACTCGTTAGATCGAAGGCCTCGCTTGAGTGGACTGACTTGTTAAAAAAGGAGTAAGGTAGGCATGGGGCCCACAAAAAGGTCAGCAGAATGTGAAAGGAAGACGGGCACGGCCGACTCACTAAACTGGAAATTCCGTCTGAAGTCACCAGGCTTTCCAGCCAAGAGACACATCACTCCCTGGAGAAATAATGGCACCGGGGAGATGAGCTGGCTGCCAGTGCTCCAAGCTGGGGTCTGCTCTCCCTCTGCTGCTGCCTCCTTTGTATTTTCCCCTGGTCCTAATGAGGGCAACAGGAACAGCCTAGAGAGGGAGGTGATACCTACAACTCAGTCCAGAGAAACCACTCTCAATACGGGATCACCGGGACTCCCAGAAGCTTTTCAGGGAAGCATTCAATGAGGGAAAAAAAAAATTTAGCCATCCAATGATTTTAACAGTTTTACAAAAGAAAAAAAAAAGTCTGGATATCTCAACAACCCAAAAGCACTAGGGTACTTCCCCTCCCTCCCCTTTTTCCTTTCATTAGCAAGAGACAGAAAACCAAGAACCACCATTTCAGGCAGCTTTTAAAAAAGGGGCAGGGGGAAGCTTGGGCTTAAGGGAGGGGCACAACACTTTATACATACCAAGTACTGAGCAAATGCCAGGGCTAATAGCAAAGCTGCCAGTCTCAGATTTCTTAGTGATTTAAAAACAAAGCACCAGGGTCGGCCAGATAGCTGAGTGGACTAAAAAGACCCTGTGTAGGCAGAGTGCAGGCCGGGAACCCCGAGACTGGGCATCGTGGCACACACCTGTAATCCTAGCATTTGGGAGGCTGAAAACAGGAGAAGAATCACTGAGTCCCATCTACGGGAGACCCTGTACTAAAAGCACAAAAATTAAAAACAAATAAAAAAGCATCAAACACAGAATAAAAGGTATTTAAATTAACTTTTAACATTTGCCAAAATCTTAAGTAATTCACTCAGCCAGGCGCTCCAATTATAGTTATACCTGGGGATTATGTTAAATTTGTTTGAATCACAACCATTTCTTTTATATTGCGGCTATCTGTGCAGTAGTTTCTCTACAGTTGCTTATAAATTTTTGCTGTAAAATGAGCTAATGTATAAGATACTACTTTATGCCATATAAAGATATTAGTGCTTTAAAAAAGAAATATTTAATCATTGTGCCCACCAAAGTCTTAAAATAGTAAATACATAAAGCATGTCTCACGCTGACTGAAGCCTTGCTTTCATCTCCTGCAGACTCATCGCCCTGAAACCCATACCAAGTAAATGCCCTAATACAGACTTCAACATTTAGAAACCGGCTTGATGAAACTGAATCCGTGAATTCTCAAGATATATTTGATATGAAGATGGAAAAAGTGTTGCCCAGAGATAGGGGTCAATTTAGAGCATTTTCCTAACCTGTCTAAGATTCAGAGATAATAACAGCATAAGTTGAAACAGGGCCTCAAGGATTAAAACATATAAAATTCAGTTCATGAAAAAGAGATATCAACTGCTTCTCCATTTGTCAACCCAATTTTGCCTGTTCTTAAATCTGAAAATAAACCAGCTATGGGCTGCATCCTCGGCTGGAGGTTTTGTAAGAAAGAATGTCTGCGGCCTTGGAGTTTTTGGAGTCCTCAAAGATGCTGCCTGTTTCTGCTTGTTTGCAAAAATGGTTCCATGGGCACAAAACATTAATTATAATTAGACAAAAACGTTACATAGTTTGTATGGCTTTCAATAGATTTCCCTCTGTGCATTTAAACGTAGATGCTGGAGAATACCAGTTTGGAAAGCAATCTGGGAAAATCTAGTAAAACATAAGACTTTAAAACACGAAAGGGGCCAACAAGATAGCTCAGCTGTCTAAAGCGTCTGCTTAGGAAAGTTTAGGCAGCCACAGGGACCGTGGTTCGATCCCAGGCACCACATGCTACGCCAGTCCAACCCCCAGGGAAGGCTGAGCCGGCCACAACACAAATAAATAAGGTTAAAAATAAAAAATAAAAAATAGCCAGGCGTGGTGGCACATGCCTAAAAATTTAAATAAATCAATAAATAAAAAAACAGCTACGGTAAATAAAGCATGCCTGTAATCTCAGAACTCTGGCGGGCAAAGGCAGGGGGATCCAACTAGCCCAGCCTGGGCCAATTTAGGGAGACCGTGTTTCAAAAATGCGGGGAATGGACACAAAGGATGTAGCTGAGCTCCATCCCCACAATGCAAAACATATATACATAAAAAAATAAAATGGGCACTGCACGATGGATTTCTACAATCACAGTGCAGTATCCCACCCATCCAGGCCCCAAAAGCAGCATTACTGAAATTACTGGTTCTATGTTATCAACACTGTTAACACTCTGCTATTATAAGTTTGGCTACCATACTCTCTTCAGGAACTATTTCAGTGAGCTCTCGGCTGCAGTTCGATGCAACTTCAAAAAGGAAACGATATGCGGGGCACAATGGCTTACACTTGTAATCCTGGCATTCAGGAGGCTGAGGCAGAACCATGAGTTCATGCCAGCCTAGGCTACATAATAAAATATTGCTTCAAAACACAAAGGATACAATATACTTTCTCCAGGAAACCAACAGATCTATCATCACAGCCTTTTATTAAAAACAAGAGCCTGGTGGGCAGAGGCTGCACCCTGTAATCCCAGCTCTCAGGTAGGCTGAGGCAGGAGGATCACAAGCTTAGCCAAACTGGGAAACTTAGTGAGATCTTGTTTAAAATAAAAAGGGCTGGAGAAGTAGCTCAGTGCTGTAAGGATTAAATCCCCAGTTATCACCAAAAGAGAAAAGAAAAAAACCTATGTTAATGACACCCACCTTCTGACACATTCATCAGGGATATAAAATTTCAGTATCTTAAAGTGCTATTTGGGTTTTTAGCGGCAACGTTTTCTCACATATTTTACACGCACAATCAAACCAGCAGGGATTCCTTTTAGTGCCTTAACAGCAAAAGCTGAATATATCCATAGCCCCATGTCAGAAGTCTGAAACAGACGGTTTCCTGAGGCCAGTATAATAACAGCCTGCGCAACCTGACCTCAGCTAAAAATAAAAAAATAAAAAAACTAATTAAAAGTTAAATAAAAGGCAAAACACTGCTCTACTCCAGAGTCCAGAAACCACTTAAGGTAGCTCAGGTTTTGTTTGAGACAGACTCATACTATTAATTCAGGCTAGCCTTGAGCTCCCTGTGTATCCCAGGCTGGCCTCCAACCTGCAGCAACCCTTGGTCCTTGGGCCTTAGTGCTGCAAATATAGGCCTGTGCATGGTGCCTGACAAAATGGCTCTTTTGTTATGCCATGGCTTCCAATGCAAGACATTCTCCCTTTTGATTTCCTGGTATTTACCATCAAAAGGAAAAATGACTGGCCACCGACCAGGCTCTTCTGAAAACAAACACAAACTCTCCCAGACCATGAGCCTATAACTTCCTATCCCTAGCCTCCCATTATTCTTTGGATCATAAAACCAACAGGATATAGCAGGGTACTGCTACTCATGCTCTTGTCAGTCAAGAGACAATCAAAAATAAGCCTTTTGGAGGGCCCGCCAGATTAAAGTGCCTGCTTAGGCAGAAGGCAGTGGCCTGGTTCAATCCCTGGTGTACCCTGCAGGCCCCGCCCTCAGGGCACACAGATTGAGACTGGGCATGGTGGCTCAGGAATGTAATCTCTGTGCTTGTGAGGCTGAATATAGGACAATCACTATGAGTCTGATCTATGTAGTGAGACGCTGTAGACCCTGTGTTTTGGAGTATTTCACCTGTAGAAAAGGACCTTGTCCTATTCAGAAGCCACGATACTAGAGGAGACCCACACCTCTCGATTCACACTACCCACAGGATCAAGTGCATGGTTGAGTTCACAGACTATGACTATCCTGTGCTGACCATGGCACATGAAACTAGGAGTTGCTGGTTTCCATCCTTTAGCCAGTCGCCTTAAATAAAAGACCAGACCCAACAAACAACATACTTGAGTAAACTTCATGCAGACATCTTCATGCTCCTCAGTCATCAGGCCTAACGAGTAACATATACAGAATTCAATGAAGACACAAGCCCCCAGCTCTCACCTCCCCCACTGGCTGGCTGAACACTCAGGTGTCTCCCAGCTTCCCATAAGGCCTCTAGGACACTGTTTTCCTTTTACCAACTTTAGAGTAATAAGCTGTTTCTCTTAGGACATAACCTAGATAATCACGAAGCTCTGGGCCAGTCAATCACCAATATCCCATGGTGCCCCTGCTCATATGCAAACATGTCGTTGGCTTGTTTCCTTCATGACAGGTGCTGTGTACCGCGTACACACACTGACCCAACTCACTCTGTGCATCTGCCCTGGGTAACCAGGCTTGCAGATTCTTATTCCTCATAACCCTGCCGATGGAGACACTTGAGGTTCAGGCACTGCAATCTACGTGGCATCCAAACACCCTCTGTCGGCCTGCCTACTGGTCTCAGCTGGCAAAAGGATCCCCCCATCTGCGTCACAGCTAAGAATATATACCCTGCACTCCAGGCCTTCCACCTGCACGGGTGCCCTGGCTCCCCGTAGACGCTCACCCACCGACACAGGACAGCACTAGTTCAGTGCTGCACAATGATTCCAGTCCTCTGGCCCAGAGCAGCCAGCAACGCTCTCCACATTCCAGCTGCTACATCCCACTCCGACTCTGAGATCTCCACCCACCAGCACAGACTGTACAGGCCTTCCCCGATGGTGGAACTGAGCGCGCTGGCTTAATGAAGTGGTCTGGTCAGGTGGCAAGCACTGCAGACACCCTTGAAGAGCTAAGATCATCCTCTAGCTGACAGTATCCAGCAGGTCCTATAGTTCTAAGGAAACAAATTCTGTCCATCCCAAGTGTGGAAATATTCTTCCCTACTTAATCATCTCTAGTTAAGCAATATCAGACTGCAACACAACACATGCCTTAATCACAGGCGACCCTAGCCAGATGACCCACCTCTGGCCTGCAGTTCTGACCCAAAGAAACAGCATTTTTCTAACTCACTGAGTCAGGCAGCAACAGTGAATAAACATACACACTAGCCAATAAGGTCTAAATCCTTGCCTCTTGGGTCTAGCTTTTTTCACTCAAACACCGCAAAATTCAAGCTGGCTGTGGCAGCACAAGCCTATAATCACCAACCTAAAGAAACTGAGGTAGGGTGGCTATGATTCTGAGGCCAGCCAGGGCCATATAGCGAGCTCAAAAATCAGTCTAAATTACAAATGGAGGGGACCACCCACTCAAGACTCCCCTCCTGTCCCTCTCTTTGACAGGAGCTTACTTTCCCCTAATAAATATAATATGCTTATAAAAAAATAAAATAAATTACAGAGACACTGTTCCTCTCCCCATAAAAAGTAAATTTTAGCTCACCCATTTTTTTCCATCCACCTTTCATTTATTCTATTTGCTACAGAGCAGTGGTGAACCTATGGCACACATGCTGCAGCAGGCTGTTTGTTTCATTTAATACTTTATAAGGTTCACCGCCACTGCTGTGGTCCTCCAAAAGAAGCCAAGAATTTACCCACTACTCTGCTGACCCAAAGTTGGGCTGTTTCCAACTTGAGTTTATCACATATAACACCGGAATACACAAGAACATGCCTTGATACACATCAAAGCCAGGAGATAACTGCCAACAATTTTTCAGACTGCTCCAACGTCAATGTCAGAACTCATCAACGTTTTACTATATTCACTCAACTCTTAGGACCCTTACATGGCCAACAGTGCCAAATCACACAGTCAGGTGAGTTTCCTGGTTATTTCCCCAAGAAACGACTTCAGCTCCCTAAGTGTGTCTGTAAGGAGTCACGTAGGAGTGCTCACTCTAGACCAGTGGTGGCAAACTATGGCACATGCACTTCAATGGGCTGTTAACCCTGAAAACTCCACAAGGGTCACCATCACTGCTCCACACGTTCACTCACGGAAACGAAGGGCTGGTCTGGATAGGAATAGCAAAACCAAGGCTAAGAAAAAAAATAAAAACTCAGGTTCTGACTGGGCAAAAATACCTAACAGAAGTGAAATGTTCAGACTAAGCACACTTCTTAACACCCAGTCACTGATTTTAATTCATCGAATCAGTATCCTAGTCATGATTTTTAAACATATCGATGTTTCATCCTGTGTTTTGCTGTTCAGGGATTCAGTTTCACTATTATGCAGACTGGCCTTGATCTCCTCATTTTTCCACCTCAGCATCTCAAGTAGCTGGAATTGGAGGCTCCTATTTCATCTTGATTTACATAATTTCAATGGATAGCACTTAGTCTTCCTATCAGTTATACACTGAACAATATATCCCTTTCTCAGCTTTTTCCTGCCCTACTATATAAAATGACTCCAGGGCCCAACCTGAGAGTAATCCTTGTTCCACTCGAGACAACTCATAGAACTTGCTCCCTGTCCTCCTAATTCCCTTTCCAGACATTCTGGGCATGGCTTATCACAGTTCTTCACTTCATTATGCCCACAGAAGCACCATGTTATCCTCTACCTACCTGGCCTCATCATTTACAAAATACATCTCTTCTTGGCTAGATGTTGGCCTCCATTTATTTACAAGCTTTCTGAGAACAGCTATACTGAATATTTTTTACTATGCTTTAATCAAGAATTCAGGCTCTAACAGTTTACAATAAAGATAAAAAAAAACAGGAACGGCAGAATATGAAGAGACTGGAGGTGCAACCCAGTGATTGAGCACTTGCCTAGGCTGAGCAGGACTCTGGATTCAATCCCCAGCACCATGAAAAAACACTGACAAAAAAATATAAAAATAAGTGATTCTACAAACAAAGGACACCACCAGGCCGAGTACAGTTCAGTGGTAGACCACGGACTCCCATGCTCACAGGCTCTGTGCTGGATTTTCAGCAGAGCCACCCACAAAAGACAATATGAGAGAGAGGGGCCAGCCAGATAGCTCAGTGGTCTAAAGCCCCTGCTTATGCAAGCTAAGGCAACTGCAGTGACCACAGGCCACAATTCCATCCCATGCACCAAACGCTGTGCTAGCCCCACCCCCAGGGCAGGCTGAGCCAGCCACAATATAAAGTTCTTTTAAAAAAAGGACAATATAAGAGAGAAAGAACCATTCTAAATTAAAGACACTGAGACAAACAATGGTTTGATATTTGAAAATGTATGAAACTCTAAGGCAGACACAGGGACTCAGCGTACTGGGCCAGGCCCCACCCCCTGGGTGCCCTGAGCCTGCTACAGACTGGATGTGACAGCACACACCCCGGTAATCCCAGAGCTCGGGAGGCTGAAAACAGGATCACTTTGAGTTAGATCTGTGTAGAGAGACCCTGTACTAAATTTAATTTTAAAAAATAATAAAAATTAAAAAGATTTTTTAAAAATACATTAAAGTATCAGATCAAAAAGTATACTATAGGGTGGCTTTCAGGTTAGCTCAGTGGTTTAAGGGCTCGCAATGGTAATCCCAGTCAGGCACAGGGGCTGGCGGTTGGATTCCCCAGACCCACCTTAAGGCAGCCTGAGCCAGACAAAAAGAAAAGCATATTGTAGAATGGAGAATTTTTTTAGAATACAGATATTAGTATTTTTCTTTATTTTCTTTATTCTTTTTCTCCTTTGTAAAGGGGCTGAGTATATGGTCCCGGCTTGTCACCCTACCTCAGATACCAGAGTTGCTGAAAATACAGGCCACATCCACCCTGCCAGTTTGTACTGTGGTTTCCATAAGACAATGTTTATAGAAGCTGCATTATCAAGCATTTAAAACTCAACTACCAGTTAGATGTGGTGTCCCAAGCCTGCAATCCCAGCACACTGAGAGGCTGAGGAAGGAAAAGCAAGTTGGAGCCCAGTCTTGGCATTTTAGAGATACTGTCTCAAATTAAAAAAAGTAAAAAAATTATAAAGTGCTCGGGGTATAGGTCAGTGTGAAAGCCCTGCCTTTAATTTTCAAGGAAAAAGTAAAAACAAACAGAAGTATCACTTGTGCAATTTGCAAGTTACATCCTATCGAGCAGTTCACCGTGGGTGCAGGTAGCTCAGTGGGAGAGCCTGAAGTAGGGGACCCCGGGTTCATTCCTCAGCACGAAAAAAAAAAAAGGTCCCTCATCCTTTAAAAAAAAAAAGTATCTTAATTTAATTTTCTGAGAGAAAGCAAACGGTTAAGCGCAAATGTACGTTTTTAACGTAATAACCCCCGCTTCCTTCCTAGAGACCCACTGTGAAGCTCCGTGGGGTACCTGGGTCCTCTTTGTCCATTTGTGACGTGATGTGCGTTCCACACTCGCTAGCTACGTGCAAAACTCTGAATACCCTGACCATTTAAGCAAGCAGCTTTTTCTTTCCAAATGTCACATGTCAAAAGTAAGTACAGTTCTCGCAAAGAAGATAAAATAAAAAGAAGACACATTTGCCCCCAAAAGAAGAAGAGGAGAAAGCCCTCTCCCCGGGCCAATTCCCCGCAGTGCTCAGCCGGACTCGCTGAAATCGCCGGATCGCGGGCGAACGCACGCCCAGCGGACGCGAGCGGCGGAAGTTCGCTTCCTATTCACAAAAATTTCACAAAGATTAGAGGCATGTAAGGCGGCAAGCACTACGTTCATAAAGACCCTAGAGAAACGCCCTAAGAACGATTCCCAAACGACCCCCTGCGGGACCTTGGCGCCGACGGCCCAGAGGCCTCGAGGACCCGGCAGTCCGGAGGACGAGCGACCCCGGCGGCCGCGAACAGAGCGCAGCCGGCCTGCCCGAGAAGGCCGCACGTCGAGCGCAACCACATTCGGATTCCTACCGTCCCCTCCCGCCGCCCATCCGGCCCCCTTTCCCCGCCTCACCGAAGCTGATTTAGCCCGACCGCCGCTAACGGAAAAAAAAGAACTTGACCGCGCGAAGCCAGACCGGAAAAGACGGGGCTGGGGCGCTGACGTCACTTCCGCTTACGCGCTCTGGGCCGGAAGTGCCCGGTGCGGGGTGCGGTCGGCTGTGGTGGGCGCGTTTAGGGAGGGCAGACGTGGTTAGCTCCAGAGCAGCTGCGGATGCGGGAGGAAGAGGGCCACAGGCCAAGGCTGACGTTAGATTCTGGCATTGGAGCGGGACCGCGGCCCCAAGCCAAAGACGAGTTGGACGCGTACGGTTTCCCTTCGAAATAAGCCGGAAGGCGAGGCTGGAGGTGGGGACGCCGCAGTGTGCCCTCAAAAGGTGTTCTTCCCCCAGCCATGTCCCCGCAGCCGCTCGGAATCACTTCCCTGGTGATGAACCTGTCAGTCCATTAAATGGTCTATTTCTTCTTTCCTTAAATATATATGACAATTTTATTTAATTTATAGTCTGGCCGGCTCAGCCTGCCCTGGGGGGGGGGGGGGGGGGGGAACTGGCGCAGCACGTGGTGCCGGGGATTGAACCGCATTCCTTGCGTTTGCCTAAACTTGCCTAAGCAGACGCTTTAGACCGCTGAGCCATCTCACTGGCCCTGTTCGTTTTTTGGTTGTTTTTTTTTTGTGGGACTGGGGTTCGAACTCACGACCTTGCACTTGCCAGGGCGGTACTTGCATCACGGAGCCATCGCCCCAGCCCCTAAATGGTTTTATTTCCTCAATCTGTTTTGAGTTTTGGAGACAAGCGGGCTTCAAATTCGTGATGCTCCTGCTTCCCAAGTGCTTCCCCACCCACCAAGCGTTAGGTTCGCATCCCTGAGACGCTGCACCACTGGGCAACACACCCACTCTTCGTTATATTTAGGAGTCTCCAAATTGCCCAACCTAGCCTGGAGCTTAAGATGCTTCTGTTTCAATTAGAGATTATAGACTTAATCCATTCTTTGGACTTTGGCGTTGTTTTATTTTGAGACAAGGTCTGACTATGTAGTGTAGCCTGACCTAGAACTTGCTACATAGCCCAGACTGCTTTTGAACTTGTGATCATCCTGCTTTAGCCTCTGTAGTGCTAGGATTACTGGCATGCACCACCATGCTAAGCCCATGCTAAAACTTACTACATAGGGACCCAGGCGATACCTCAGTAGAATAAGCACTTGCCTGGCAAGCCCAGGGTCCTGAGTTCAATCCCTGGTACCGCAAACTGAAAAAAAAAACAACTAAAATTTATTACATAGTTGATTCTGTTTCCAATGTACTAATACTTTTTGCAGAACCTGAAAGCTTGTTTCTTCTTCGAATAAATGCATCTTTTAAAACAGGGTCTCACTATGCAGTTCAGGCTGCCCTTGAGCTCACTTTGTAGACCAGGCTGCTCACAAAGATTAGAGTACTGGGATTACAGGTATACCACTACCACACCCAGCAAAGAGGTGTTTCTCTCCCTCCCTCCTCTCTCTCTCTCT
>PVKN010003298.1:0-12774 GCA_004027915.1 Capromys pilorides | reverse complement strand
CAATATATTTTGTCAACATTTACACATGTACATCCTCTACACATTTAATGAATCTATAGAACAAATGGATTTTGGCCTATCTTTTTGTTTTGTGAACCCATGGAATACTGAGCTACATCCCCAGCCCCTTATGATTTTTCCCATTTTGCTTTTAAACAGGATCTAGCCAAACTGATCAGTTAGTCTTGAACTTCCAGCCTTTCTGCCTCAACCGCAAGTACCTGGAAAATCCTGTCACAGTAACATAGATGTAGCTGGCGAGATAGTTCAGTGGACTAAAACTTAGGCAAGTGCAGGGATCATGCCCAATCCCCGGCACCACGTGCCATGAGAACCTCACCCCTAGGACAGGCTGAGCCGGCCAGAGTCCTAATGTGATGGTGCATGCCTGAAATCCCAACGCTGGGGCAGCTGAAAACAGGTGGATCACTATGACTGTGCTGCATAGCAAGACCCTGCAACAATCAAAAACATTTAAATAAATATATGGGTGACGTTTAAAAAATAATAGCATAGATGAACCTGGAAGACCTGATGCTAAGTGAAAGACACTAAAGAAAGGGAATACTACCTTCTCTGATGTGTGATACAAACCTGTAATCCCAGCACGTGGGAGAGGGTAAAGGCAAGAGGATCCCAAGTTCAAGTGGCCTGCCTCTACCCAGGCCCTCCTCCTCACAGGAAGTGGGCTAGGAACTCATGCTAGACAAATCCACAGACGACTAGGGTGCCTTCATGACCCAGCCAGCCTTCAACACACGAGACTAGAGGGACACTCCAGATCTAAACCACAACAAAGCTCTGTGGTGACTATGTAAAGCCTAATATACAGTATGGTGAATATAGTTAATATACTATATACTTGAAATCTGTTCAAACAGTAGCAAGTGTTTCATGACACCAAAAAACAGAAGTATGTCAGAAACTGAGCATATTAATTAGTTTGATGATAGTAATTTATATACACATATAATTACACATCATGCTGTGTGTGCTCTGTATACCATTTGTATTGTCAATTTTATCTCAAACATAGGGAAGGTAAACTATAATAAAATTATACATTTATAAATAGAAAGTCATAAGAATGTTAATTAACAAAACCATGTTGGAAATTCAGTTGTAGCCATAGGATAATAGTTAAGGGCATCAAACTGTTATATGGTGGAAAATACAGTATTTCTTCAAAATAAGCTGTTTGAGGTGATAAAACAATTTTAAAAGACACTAAAAAAAGACACCACAAAGGAGGTAAAAATAAAATAAGAGCATTCTGTGGAGTAAATTGTGTGCATACAATGTTTCTGTTTTGGGGCTCTAACCCTGTCATCACTTTGTAAAGGTAAATGAATTTTGTAAAGGGAAGAAGGGTTAGAAGAGGGGCCAGGGAGATAGCTCCGAGGCACAAGTGCAAGGTCGTGAGTTCAAGCCCCAGTCCCGCAAATAAAAATAAAAATAAATAAGGATTATAAGAAATTGTAAGGTTTGACTTTCACAATTAGTACTTATAAAGAACAGGCAGTGCTGAATGTGTGGTAAAAGTCTATAATCCCAGCACCCTGGGAGGCCGAAGCAGGAAGATCACAAATTCAAGTCCAGGGGCTTGGGAAGATAGCTCCTGCAGCACAAGGACCCAGCTTTGATCCCTGGTACCGCATGCTGTGCCAGTCCCAGAACCAAGTGTGGTGGCGCATGCCTATAATCCAAAAGCACTGGGGAGGCTGAGACAGAAGGATCACTATGGAGTCTTAGCTGCATAGCAAAACCTGGTATCAAATAAATAAGTAAATAAAATTTAGAAAAGAAAAAAAAATGGAACATGAAATCTATGGCAGCAAGATCAGCAATTAGTAAAGATTTTAAAAAGTGCTATGCAGGATTATTAAGAAAAGTATGATAGTTTAATTGCTTCCAGTCACTACCGTATAGGAACAGTATTATTTATTCAGGAAAGCCCTTAAGAATACATAAAAACTTGGGCCAGCGAGATGGCTCAGTGGGCTAAAGCGCCTGCTTAGGCAACCGTAGAGATTGAGCTTTGAACCCCGCACCACATGCTACACCAGCCCTACCCCCAGGACAGGCTGAGCCAGCCATAACATTAATTAATTAATTTTTAAAAGAATATGTAAAAACTAAAATTTGTGACAGTGTTTAATTAAACTCAGTAAAATTTAGTACACAGTAGCTGGGAATGTAGCTCAGTGGTAGAGCAGTTGCCTAGCATGTATAAAGCCCAAGGTTCACTTGTTAGTACACACACACACACACACACACACACACACACCAGACAAATCAGTATATAAAGTGCAATCAGCTAGGGCTTGTGATCCCAGCACTCTGGCCGGCTGAGGCAGGAAGATGACAAGTTGAAGTCAAAGACTGAGGGCAGCTCAGAGACTTCGCCTCTGTCTCAAAAAAACAAAAATAAAATAAGGGCTGGGGATGTAGCTCAGCGTGAAGAGTCTGGGTTCAATCCTCAATGCTAGGACAAAAAGAGATCAATTAAGTTTTACATATTTACAATCACACATCAGCAAGGCCAGTCTGAATAGTGAGACCAGGGATGACTTCTCAACTGCTCTCACAAGAAGCCCAAGCCCAGCACGTAGGCAGCCCACAGTACTGACTTCTCTGATTCTAAATGTTCAGACCTAGGCTCCTCTGAGTAAATTCCTGTGGGCACCTCCAGGTTTTCTTTCTTTCTTTCTTTCTTTCTTTCTTTCTTTCTTTCTTTCTTTCTTTCTTTTCAGTACCAGGGATTGAACTCAGGACCTTGCACTTGCCAGGCAAGCGCTTATTCCAGATAGCAAGAGCTATCTCCCTGGCCCTCCAGGTTTTCTTTCCATCAGGATAGTATTCTAGGCCAGGCATGACTCCATACAACCCACACAAAGTGGTTAAAACCACCCTCATGCTCTGTTGTGTGGTTGCCAACAATGAAAGGCGGCAACCCATAAGATAAGCAGCAGCACTTACGACCAGGAGAGAAGCAGTGAGTCACGAACACACTTGGATTAGCATTAATTACACTGCATCGATTAAGCACCACAGACTCACCAAGCAGCTGCAGCCTTCATAGCCAACCATGATGTCACCCAAGATTGCTCAAGCATCCAAAGTATATGCAGTTACAGCCAGGTGTGGTGATGCAAGCCATGATCCCAGAACTCTGAACACTGAGGTGGGAGGATCTGACTCCTCCATAACATGGCTACATGCTGAGACTATTTATTGAAAGACAGAATCACTACGTAGATCAGGCTGGCCTTGGCCTCACTATGTGGCCCATGTTGGGCCCAGACTTCCTTTTTTTTCCACTTTATGTATTTGATACAGGGTCCTATTATGCAGCTCGGACTCATAGGGATCCTCCTGTTTTCAGCTTCCCCAGCCCTGGGATTACAGGCACATGCCACCATGATGCCCAGACTCAGTTACCTGCTCAGTGTGCCCCAAGGGCAGAGCCAGTGCTGTATGCAGGACCGGGGATTGAACACTGATCGCCGAGCTTGCCAGAACAGGCTCTTAGTCCACTGAGCTATCTTGCTGGCCATTGGGCTCAAACTTTTAATGACCTTCCTCAGCCTCCTCTGAGTGCTGGAATTACAGCTATAATCACCATGTGCAGTTGACTCTGTCTTTACAGAAAAGAAAACTCATAGCTAGGAATGGTGGGGCATGACTGTAATTCCAACACTCTGGGAAGCTGAAGCAGGAGGATCACAAATTTGAGCCTAATCTGGACAATTTAGTGGTAGAAAGAACCTTCTCACATAGCAAAGGAAAAAAGAGCTAGAGATGTAGCAGACAGGTTGCTCTGGAAGACATTTTTTTCCTTTTTTTTTTCTGATACTGGGGATTAACTGAAGTCCTCAGTCTCACCAGACAAGAACTCTACTACTAAGCTATACACACACACACACACACACACACACACACACACACACTCTCTCTCTCTCTCTCTCTCTCTCAGCAGCTTTCACTTCGGAGATTTTCTTTGTTTCTAAAGATAGAACTACACGACCTCATTGTGTAGTTCATGCTAGCTTTGACTTCGCTATGTAGCTCAGGCTGGCTTCAAACTTGTAACAATCGTCCTGCCTCAGCCTCCCAAGTGCTGAGATTACAGATGTGCACCACCACACCTGGATTCTCATCTTTTTATTTAGACACGGTCTTGCTGTGTGGTCCAGGTGTCGCTATGAGCTCATGGTGACCCTCTTGCTGGTTGGCACAGGGGAAAATACAACTCCCAACCTGTCAGACATACTGAGTCTATGTCCCCTGAGATAGAAAAACGAATTCTAGAGGACAAAGGAGGTTAAGAGTAGGAAAAGTGTACTGGGGAATAGAAGTAGCTCCTGAGGGACAGGAGACCCAGAGGTGGACACCACAGAGGCCCTCTGTCAGGATAATTTATACAGCAGTCACAGTGTGGGACCACGTGGGTCAGGCTATAATTGACCTACAGAGGAGGACAGTATAGCTGCTAAGCTAACGTGGGTCCAGTAAGGAAGTGGGTCGCATACTAAGGATTCACAGAAAGAACAGAAGCGTTCTGGAGAAGAGATGGGTATAGATGCTCTGGTCACCTGCCTGGGTGGGCCAGGTGACAGCAGTTTCATAGAATTCCAAGTTCCCCCTGACCCCTTAGTGGAGGCATGCAGACCTGGCCACTATGGCCGAGGCCTCATCTTCCAAGCACCCCTGCCCACAGCTCTGATGTCTTTATTTTTTCTGCTGACGTTCTTGACAGTCCAGGCTCTTTCCAACTATATTAATTTCTACCTAACTTGGTCGCCTATCATGCTACCTTGGCCCGCCAGGTACTGGGAATACAGGCATACATCACCATGCCCAGCTTTTTGGAGACTTTTGAAGAGGATAAAAACATCCTTCAGCTGAGCCCTTCGAGTGTCTCACAACCCATTTCCTCTCAGGACAGGAGGCCTGAGTGGGATCCAGCAGCCCCACTGAACACAAACAGGGTGCCAAGTATCTCTAAGGAGGTCTCACAGCAACTGGCCAAACCTCTTCCTCAACACCTCCCACCCACCTGCAGGACACGCAAACACGTGTTGAGGACCACGCCCACAGGGGTGTTGACCAGGAGGATAGGTTGGCGTGAGGGCCCCCCTGCAGACACTCCGCCAGGATGTCGGAGTCTATCTCGCTGCCGGCCAATGCCTGTCATAGTTTGCTTCTGGTCAGTTTGCTCAGTCTTTATTTCCCTTTATTGCTTTTTATCTGGAGACCAATAAACCCTGTTGATTCTTTATCTTCGCATTATACTGATTCTGTTGTAAATTTGGAAAGTTTTTTTTTTCCAAAATGGAGTTTTGAGGCTCAGCGGTACAGCACTGGCTGATTTATGCTCCAGGGCTGAGGGTCAGCCATTCTTAGCACCAAAAGAAGAAAACAGATTTTCTTTTTGTTTTGTTTGTTATAGCTGTTGAGACAGGGTCTCGTTATGTAGTTCAGGTTAGCTTTGAACTAACTATATAGCCCAAACTGACCTTGAATTTATGGAGATCATCCTGCCTCAGCCTCCTGAGCGCTGAGATTACAGGCGTGTTTCACCACACCAGGCTGAAAATGGGTTTAATTTATTGAAATTTTATTTTACCATAAATTTAGCACACTCTAATCCTGTGTTCTTGTTCTTTTTGTTCATGTTCCTCTCTTCTTCCTTCTCCTCTTCCTCCTCTTCTTCTCCCTCCTCCTCTTCCTCTTCTTTTTCTTCTTCTTCTTTCCCTTCCTCCTACTGGGGATTGAGCCCAGGACCTTTCCACTGAGGTACATCTTTGCATTCTATTAATCTTGAGACAGTGTCTTACTAAGTCACTAACCACCAGACTCAAGCTTATCATCCTCCTGCCTCAGCCTCCCAATGTATTGAGTTTGTAGGCCTGCACCAACGCAGCTGGGGATTACAGACCTTATTTAACTTATCTGACCACCATACTGAACTCTGATGGTTGATTCTGCTGCATTTTCACTGCAATTATATTTGTTGTAGTTCTTTAAACATATATTTCTGTTATTTTTGTGATTTTACTGCAAAGGCCTGGGACCTCCAGAGTTACTTAGTATTCTTCAAGGGTTATTCAGAAATGTCGCATAATCCCAGTAAAGCTGACAAAGGATTTTTATGGAGCTAGGTGTGTGATACTGAAATTGATATGGGAGAAAAATCTGATCCTAACCAAGAAAAGACTGAAAGATGAAAGTGATAATGATCAGATTTTTTTTGTTGTTGTTGTTGGTCTTTTTGAGACAGGGTGTTGCTATGCAGCTCAGGATGTCCTTGAATTCACTTTGTAGCCCAGGCTGGTCTTAAACTCACAATTCTCCTGCCTCTGCCTCCCTGCTGCTGGGATTACAGGCATGCGCCACCAGCCACCATGCCTGGTCTCGGCACATGGAGTCAGGGATGGAACTCTGAACCTATGCTTGCCTAAGCAGGCACTTCGTCAGCTGAGCGATCTCGCTGGGTGGGGTATGTTTTTGTTTTGAGAAAGGATCTTACTATGTAGCCCAGGCTGGCCTGGAACTCATGGAGATCCTCCCTCAGCCTCTGGGGTGCTGGGATTACTGGCATACACCATCACACCCAGCTCACATGGAAGTTCAGTTTATAAATATACAATATTTCAGATTCTGAGGACACAAATACACTGTATTGTACAAGTTATAATGAAAAGTGATGAGATGTCTAACTTTCTGGGAAAAAATGAAATTAAATCTTTATCTTATGCCATACACAACAATAAACTCCAAGTGGATTCGATATAAAAATGTGAAGAACGAATTGGCATGTAGTGTGCCCAAGTGATCTGTAGTCTGATTAAAGAAAAACACATGGGCACGAGGGGGCGGTAGCACCCAAGTTTCATTTAGGCCGCCTTTGCCGGATTAGCAGGCCTGGAAAGTGCTAGTAGCTTGGGAGCGTCTGACTGGGATCCTGACCGGGAAAGGGTGGAGAACAGCGCTGGCAGGGCAGGGGCACGGCGGGGCTTGCCTCGCTGGCCTGGAAGACGTTGCTCCAGAGCCTGATGGAGTTTCAGGTCAGGAAGCTCTGAGGAGCGATAGGTGCTCCGGGTCTTCGCAGCTGCAGGGGATTGTTTTATGATTAGTGGACGGTCATAATTTGGAGAACTATACAAGGTAGACACACTCAAAATAAACTTGCTGGGGCTTCGTTTCAGACAACTGCTATTGTGAAGAAGGGTGGGATGAACATCGGTGTGCAAACAGCTCTGGACTCCTGCTGTCTAGTGTATTTGGAGATGTGCAAAATGACTGAATCATCTGTTGCTTCCTTTTTAAAAATCTTTTATTGGCTTATTTCTTCGGTGCAGGCTCTCACTCCGCAGCTCAAGCTCATAGTATCTCAGCCTCCCCAGGGCTGAGATTACAGACATGGGCCGCCATCCCCGACTTCAGTGGCTGGCTGGCCAGCTCCGCGTGGGGCCAGCGCGGGTTGTGGGCCCAGGGATTGAACCTGGGACCCAAGCTCGCCAAGCAGATGCTCACACTGTGGAGCCACCTCCCAGCCCAGCCGTTTCGTTTTTTGAGGGGCTGCCATCCTCTGCTTTCCAGTCCTGCTACAATGTTTAACACCAGTAATAAACAGGTTCCCAGTTTAATCACATCTCCATCAACCTTTTGTTTTCTTTGGCCTTCAGGTTCTGATCATCATGATTAGAGTAAAGGGGTATCACTGGGATAGCTGGCCTTGAGTTCACTTTTGTAGCCCAGGCTGGTCTCAAACTCACACTGATCCTCCTGCCTCAGCCTCCCAAGTGCTGGGATTACAGGCGTGCGCCACCAGGCCCGGCCCTCACTGGGATAATTTTGATTTCAAACCACCTAAGGTTTAGTGAGTTGAGCATATACACTTACAGTCTGGATAACTTCACGGAGATTATATAGGTCCTTTTCCATATTTGAATACTTTTGGTTATTCTTAAATTTGCAGGAGTTATTTACTATGCACTTGATATTCTACCTCATCAGATAAACCTATTTAAATATTTTTCCCATTCAATAGGTTGTCTTCTCACTCTTTATTTTTTATATTTCATGTATTTAGTACAAGGTCTTCAAGATTTATGTAAATCAGACTCATAGAGATCCTCCTGTTTTCAGCCTCCCAAGCCCTGGGATTACAGGCGTGAGCACCATGCCCAGTCTCAGTCACCCAGTCACACCTCAGCGTGCCCCAGAGGTGGGGCTGGCACAGCATGGTGGGGGACAAACCCGAGTCCCTGTGTCTGTCTAAGCAGGCGCTTCAATCTGCTGAGCCATCTTGGCCATCCCGAATGTACTGATTCTAGTAAGAACTTGAATGTGTTGGTGTGATGGCACAGGCCTGTGAGCCCTGGAAGGGGCTGAGGTGGGCTGAGGATACAGCTCAGTGCAAAGGCCCTGGGTTCAGTCCCCAGGGTTAAAAAAAGATTTAAATACTTTTTCATATGGTTATAAGTTTAACAGACTGGAGACTGACACTCCCTCTAGGCAGAGGCTCCTCTGCCCTATGCCTTGGCAGGGGAAGGTTAAGGACAGGAAACAACTACAAAGCTTAGCACACTGCTTGCTCTACTGTTTGGCTGGAGTTGCCTCGAGAAAGTGGCACATGCTGGGTGCCTTAAATTTCTTTGCTAAGTTTTGGAGGCTATAGTTAAATATCAAAGCATGGACAGGAATAGTTTCTTTCAGACATCTTGATCTCTTCCAAAAATCTTTCCTTGCCTTGTCCCTTCACCTTGAATTTTCTGCTCCTGCTAAGACTGTTAAACTACACTCAGTTTTATGGGATTAACAAACATATCAGGGAATTGGAAGTTAAACAGTAAACCAGTTTTCAAGGCTATGAAATTAAGATAACACACCAGGAGCCTGGAGGTTAAAAAGTCAGCCCAACCTTGAAAGACTCTGGTCAGCAGAGACCAGAGTGAAGAAAAACTAGAACCTTAAAACTCAAATTCACAGAGGCAGGAAAGTGACCACTGCTCTGAGACCCAGTTAGGGACTTTCCCAGATGACAAGGGATGAATCCCAGGTGGTAAGGGACAAACAAATGAGTAAATTCTAAAGCAACCTATAATTACCTTTATTACACTGTAAAGCATCACATGCCAGGGAGACTTAAGGCGGTACTGAGAGCTGGGCATGGTAACACACGCCTACCAGTCCAGCACTCAGGAAGCTCACAGAGGGTGATGGCAGGTTTGAGACCAGCCTGGACTACACAGATGTAGGATTCTAATTCTACATATACAGTTGCTTTCTTGTTCTTAGGACAAAATACTCAACACTCATATATTAGAGGAGGAGACACAGATGGCAGCTCACAGCTGGGGTTGATTCAACCTGTGGTCTGCCAGCTGTAAGGCAGAAATAGCATGGTGGCAGACCTTTCAGAAGAAAGCTACCTGCCTCCTGGCTAGGAAGCAGAGAGGGTGGGGATAAGTCAGGGATGGGAATACGCCCCTCAAGGCCAGAGCACATTCAGTTATGAACTCACCAGTACCTTCATCTGCTGAGGAGCGTAGCATCTTCATAAGCCAATTACCCTCCAAAAGCCCTTCCCCTGAACACATGAGATTTCAACCCGCAATAAGCCTCCTTCCTCAGCTTCCCGAGCGCTGGGATTACAGGTGTGTACCGCCATGCTTGGCTGGGTCGGGGGTATGTCAAGTTTCAACCATAAGAGACGCTATTGCTTTTTTTTTTTTTTTTTTTTTTTTGTCTTTTTGAGGCAAGTTCTCGCTATGCAGTTCAGGCTGGCCTTGAGCTCACTTTTTTAGCCCAGACTGGTTTTGAGCTTGCACCAATCCTCCTAACTCAGCCTCCCAAGTGCTGGGATTACAGGTATGTACCACCATGCCTGGCTAAGAGACTCTATTTCAAAAAAATAAATTTTAAGGGGTCAGTGAGATAGCTCAGTGGTCTAAAGCGCATACTTAGGCAACTACAGGGACTGCAGTTCAAGCCCTGGCACCACATGCTGCACCAGCCCCACCCCCAGAGCAGGCTGAGCCAGCCATAACATACATACATACATACATACATACATACTTAAATAAGAAAGAAAAAATAAATCTTAAAAAGTTTGGTAATGAGTCATGGGTCATAGGAAGAGGCATGCAGACACTACCTTATTTATTTATTTATTTATTTATTTATTTATTTATTTTTTTGCGGGACCGAGGTTCGAACTCATGACCTTGCAATTGCCAGGCAGGCACTTGTGCCACAGAGCTGTCTCCCCAGCCCAACTACTTCTAAATTCTACATCTACATGGGACGACAACAAGAGACGAGGTCCCCACAGATACCGTCAAATCTGTATAGCTTTTGTGTTTATCTGAGTCAGCCTGAGGTACCTGACCCTGTGTGCTACCCCTACCTTGGTGCTTGAAGGTAAGAATGGAAAATCTTGTTCCTGTGCCATTGGGCTTCTTTCTGATCTTGTGATAAGCCCAAGGACCCACAGGGCCAGCGACACTGCTACTCTGGTATCCATCTGAACTTTATCTTTCCCTGGTGTTGGAAATTGCACACAGGGCCTTGGACATGCTAGGGAAATGCTCTACCACGGAGCAACACCCATGCCCTTTTGCTGCATTTTAAGACAGGGTCCCACTAAGATACCCACCTGGCCTTGAACTTGCAATTCTCCTACCTCAGCCTCTCCAGGGGCTGGGATGACGAGTATGTACCACGAATCCAGCCAGATTGTTTATTTATTTTTCTTTTCTTTCTTTCTTTCTTTCTTTCTTTCTTTCTTTCTTTCTTTTTTTTAAGAACTGAGTGTCAGGGCAATTCAGTGGTACACACCTGTTATCTCAGAACTCAGGAGGCAAGAGGACCACTTGGAGTTCAAGGCCAGCCTGGACTACATAGCAACAAAACAAAACAAAGAAAAAGAAACCGAAAGAGTTGAGAACCTGCTGGATATGGTGTCACAGGCCAATAATCCCAGTCACCACTTAAATCATCCCGGGCAACTGAAGAGAAAACCTGTCTCAAAATAGAATGTTTTAAAAGATTTAACGAGATTGGGATGTAGCTCAGTAGTAGAACATTTGCCTAGCTTGTCCTGGAGGAGGCCTGGAGTTTAATTCCCTAGCACTGCCACCCCCACCAAAAACAAAACAAAACATAACCTGGACAGGGAGCCCAGAAATGGTAGAGCACATGGGTAGCATGCACAATCCCCTTGGTTTAATCCTAGAACTGCAAACAAAACGAAGAGTCAGGTATAGGGCACACCTATAATCTGGGAGGCTGAGGCAGGACCATAAATTTGAGCCCAGCATAGGGAATTCTGTGATTCTGTGAGTTCTGCTTTCAAAAAATAAAAAGAGGAGTGGGGATATAGCTCAGTGTGAAGGTCCTGGGTTCAATACTCAGTACTGCATCATCATCATCATCATGATCATCATGATCATCATGATCATCATCATCATGAAAAAAAGCTAAACCTGATTACCAGGTAATTAAATATTCCTCAAATTTCTTGTATAAATATGAGCTTCTCTCCACTGAAAACCCCCCATCACTAGGTCTTTATACTGAGACAAACCTCAGATTTTGTTTTGTTTTTATTTGTTTGTTTGACACAAGGTCTTGCCAATTCACGAAATTGTCCAGGCAGGGCTCAAACTTGAGATCCTCCTGCTGCAGCTTCTCAGAACACTGAGATTACAGGCATGTGCTACCATGCATGCTTTACATGGGGTTTTTCCCTCTGTGACCTACATTTTCATTAAGGGCTGAGCAAAGGTACTGAGATGTATGCAGCTCAGTGGCAAATTATATACACACTATGCTCCAGGCCCCAGACTCAATCCCTAGTCCCAACAAAACAAAAACTAAAAAAACCTGAGATAGCAGTAACATGATTGTCACATTCCTCTCATATTTTCTTTTTCTTTTGTTTTCCTCTCACATTTGATAATGTTAAATTTATTCACATCTCTCTGGTGAACGGTATCAGGTAGCTTTCCATCCAGCCTTATAAGTATTTTTCTTTTTCCACTGTGAAGTTTGATTTGTTTGAGACAGGTTTCCTCACAGCTATGCTGCCTGAATTCCTGGGCTCAAGCAGCCTGGCTGCCTCAGTCACTCAAGTAGCTGGACTCCCTAGAGGTACACACCACTGCGCACGTCTCAGTGGGTTCTTTAAATGATACCAAAAGGCAGCTTACAGCCTGAAGGCTTTATTATACTATTTACATTCAGGGGTTCTCTGGAGTTTGAATTCTTTCAAGCTGTTGGAATGAACTAAAATAAGGGAAAGGCCTGTTCACATTATGTACTTTTCTCCAAGGCTTTCCCAGTGAGGCCTCCACAAATGAATATTAATAAGGTGGTGGAGTCCCTGGGGGGTATATCTTAGTGGTGTAGTACATGCCTAGCATTTATGGAGCCCTGAAAATAACCCTCAGCAACACACACACACACACACACACACACACACACACAGTGGAGTACGCAAAAGTCTTCCCCATTCCTCACAGGTGTGTGATTTTCTGCACTGAGTTCATATGTGAATATCAAGGGTAAGGAGCATGTAAATCCTTCCAACAATTCTTACACTCACAAGTCTCCTCACATGTTCACTGCAGTCTGAAGAAACACTGACAACCTTTCAGCCTTTACTATGTCCTCAGGGCTTGGTTCACTGTTGGTCCAGGCAGTGGACAGAAGTTCACACAGCGCAGAAAGCACTGAATGTGAATGAAGCCACTTAACATGTTG
>PVKN010003297.1:0-37929 GCA_004027915.1 Capromys pilorides | reverse complement strand
GAAAGGAAAGGAAAGGAAAGGAAAGGAAAGGAAAGGAAAGGAAAGGAGTGCATCAGGGGAAGTATAGATAAATCTGTACATAAGTCTACTCCTTCCACCTTGAACATTAGCGTGCTTGTGCCTATCACTATTCTGAGACAACAAACCTACGTCAACCAGAGGCAGGTTGGTACTGGTGTTTGGACATTATGATTTCCGGCTTGGCCGTGATGTGACTTGCAAACCTCAGCCTGTCCCGGGGTCACAGCTCACAGCCTACTCAGGTTCCTAGTTCATTAAGGAGGTGTCTGGTCAGGAAAGAACATTGGAGAGAGAAAGAGTAAGTGGAGACAGCCTGGTGTGTCTGGGAGGCAGGCTGGATGACCAAAGTGACTCTCCTGTTATACATTTGAAGGACCTGGTGTGGGGCTGTCCTCAGACAGGCTCCTGCCCTCTCCACAGGGTGGCCACAGCTTTAGTCTGAGCAGCGTGGGTGAACATTTATAGATGGTGCCAACCTGCACAAAGGCCATGAACGATGAGCAGAGGTCAGCACAATCCTCTGGTCCTGTTAACAATACGGTGAGCACATGCACATCAGAGACGGTGGATTAGAGGCATCAGATTTATCCAAGGCCTTGTTTGCTCACTGAAATCATTCTAATGCTCAACATAAAGGGCAAAACAAATTTTAACAATTCCCTCTTGTAACTGAGCAGGACTGATGGTGATAAATTCTGCGTCGGCACTGATCCCTAGGATCACCTTCACACAGGATCACTTTGCTTGTTGACGCAGGTTATGCACATCAGCAGGCTTGTTTGCAGACCCTGATAGCTGAAGGTCTGGTTGACAAGCAATTCCAATTTAATCCTTTCCCTGTCAGGACGAATGTAAGAAGCCGCCTTGAGTGCCCATTTTTTCTTTCTGGAATACAGATTCTTTGGAGTGTTTGTGGCACAAAGGTCTCGGTCTCTGTCTCTGTCTCTGTCTCTCTCCTCTTTTCTCCCCCCACCCCCAGGTGGTTTCATCCACTTTTGTTTTGTAATATTTTCTTTATGGTAGTTTTAAATACAGAAAAAAAGAAGACAAAGAGCCCAAGAACTGTGGTTTTTGTACCTTGCCAGTTGTTGACCTCCACAGTCATGGCAGCACTCCTGATCCTAGGTTCTGCAGAGCCCATGCCACCAGCAGAAATCAGAATTAAGACTTCATGACCCAGGAAATGTCATACATCATAGACGTAGATAGCTTCAGGAGCTGCTTTACCTGCAGACAGGCGCAGCCTGTGGCTTTACCAACAACACATTTCTGATGCCTGCCATAGCTTTGGTTCTTCACTTGGTCCCTTTTCAGAGACTTGATGCAGCAAGTTTTAACAGAGCTATGGTGGTGTACACAGAGTCAGCTCCTTGATGCAGGCCTCAGCTCGTGGCCTGGGGCTGCAGACAGGTTCTTGGTGTCCTCTGGGTTATGCAAAGTCAAAGGACAATGAGGAGAGTAAGTGCTTCAGAAATTCATATCTGGATGTTGTTTCTTATTTGAAAATACTCACAGACATAAATGGTAGTGTACATATCAGTCTATGAACGCAGGCCCTTTTCAGCCAGTCTCTCCACCTACTTGACAGAAAATAAAGAAAAGCACTCGGTGTGCACCTGTGGGTGTGTTCCCTCCAACTCAAAAGGTAAAATAACTTTAGCTCCCAGAGTTTGGATTTTATTCAGCATGGAAAGAAGAGAAAATCGAGCACAACAGCTAAAGCCATCCAGCATTAGCAACCTAGGATCCCCACATCAGGTCAGAATAACCGCCACATGCTCCTAGCACATTCTCCCATCTGCTAGGGGCTTCTAGAGCCACAGCTCCTAGGACCAACAGAGGACATGGCCATCCATGCCTGACATCTGAACTGGCAGGTACCACTCACACATAGCAAGGAAATACTCACTGTAGTGGAGGAGCCACAGTGACTTGAATGTTCCCTGTAGGGCCTGAGCCTCAGCCTAGACATAAAGCTCCTCCTGTAAAATCAGGTGTGTCCCCAGACTTCGCACCCCAAAGCAGGCCCCTTGCAAGTGAACTCACCCCATCTCCTTATGTCTGTGTCAGAAACTGAGTCCAGCTTAGCTGGACCTGCAGCCTTCCCCAAGAGACATAGTAAGTCTCCCTATCACATCAAAAGTCCCCCAGCTCCAACTCTCCTTCCAGTATTTCTGTGCATCCATAATGAACTTTATCTTTGGGGTCTTTCTGGATGATCACTACCACAATGCACAGAAAAGTATTAAAAAAAAATAAAGTTGTCTTGCAAAAGAAATCTCTTGGTTGTAGCAAAATAGTAAAAAATGATCTAGATTCAAGTAGCTGTATATATATAAACATGTTTGAATTTAATTTAGCTACCTAGACTGGATAAAAGGATGTGACCCTGGAGCTATAAACTATTATTTCACCCAAATAGAAAATTACGTCAAGGAACAAATGAAACCTTGGGCCTGACTAAGCAAATAATATACTAGTCACAGAGCAATAAAAACCTCTGGTTCATCCAAGTTCTATCAAATTTATTTTCTAAATTTAAAACAAAATCTTTAAGCTTTATATTTCTGGAAAAGTTCTGTTCGTATAGCAGGTAATTCCATAAAATCTAGAGTTAGAAGAACAACTGGATTTGTCGGGCTGTGTATTCAGAAGTTGGCACCTTGGTAGGACAAGGAGGGTTTCAAGGGCCATATGGGTAGCATACAGTGGATCTGTGTTGTATCTCATGTCAGCAAATGCCACAGAACAATACCCAGAGTCACAGAGACTATGTCTCAATCATGAAACAAAGTTCCAGCAAAACCTCCGTATAAGCTCCCGTTGAAGTTTGACTGGCCCTCATTAAGATCTTAGCAGACACACATAATTTCAAAGTCCCTATCATTCACTCCCACCATCCTCACTTCTTTAAATGTTAAACGGAAACCTCAAATAAGTGTATAGCATTTGGATAATAGCATCGTGACTTGCAGGCAGCCAACGGACTTTGGTGATGCTCACTCTAGGATTAAGCAGCTCCTGCCCTATCTCCTAGCACTGGATGCCTTGTACTGCGCATGGCTGCTCCCCAGCGTCCCTGCTCCTCCGACGCAGGGAGGTAATTTCATTTGCTATTATAAGAAATATACATTAACATAACAGATTTCCCTAGGTACCTGTGTGACAGAGTCGAACAGTTTGAACTTCAATAGAATGTAATATTAAGCAAAAACTGAAACTCCAAGATCCACAAGTTTAAAAATCAGACATTAAGCAACTTAAGAATCTCTAGGAAAAATATCTTCTACCCTGCTACAAGAAGGTTTTACCCAATCTGTATTTGGCTACTGCTGGCTTTTATCAGTGTTCCTTTTAAAAGGCAAAAGACTCTTGAAAATATTTACTATAATAATGTATCATGTGCATATATCATATATAAGCAGTTTTACCTGAAATTAAAGTACTGCATGTTAATAATAATTTAGACCTATACAGTGCCATTATCCTATAATTATCAAATAATCCCTTTTACCACTCAAAGGCAAATGTTTTTAATATCTAGAATTATGTAATGAAAAGCTTTATTCATAGCATCTTAAATTTTTCCATTCGATTAGTTTTTAAACCTTCAGAAGAGACTCACTCAGTTTCCACAGTTGAACCAGTCTTCAGGTGCAGCAGGGTGCTGCTTTGGAACAGCAGGAAGTGGCCGTCTGGGAGCTGAGCTGAAGGTGCCCTTTGGGGAAGGCCCTGGATGCAGTCCTGCGCTAAAGGCCCCGCCGCTGCCCAGGGACAGCTGGCACGTGGAAGTGTGGGAGCTGCAGGCCTGCCTCTGGCTCAGCCTCTGCCAAGCCTAATCTCTAGATTCCAGCCATGCTGGGACAATGCCTGACAATACAGCAGTTCTCAAAGTGTGGACTAGGGACTGGGGTGCCTACCCCTTCTGGGGGAGCCCACCCAGTTAAAATCATTATTGATTTTATGAAAGATATTGCTATTATAAAGGTGTGGTTCAATCTTAAAATGTTATTTTCTTCTTAAAATCTCAACCTCTCACAAGTGCACATTGGAATGTTTTAGGGACTACCACCACGGGACATCACAACAGACAGACTCCAGCTGCCTTTCACTAAGCCAGACACTGAGGAAATGTGTAGGAATATATGCCATCGCAGGTCTTTTCACTAAATGTTATCCTGTTTTGGAAAATATAATTACTTTTCATAAAGAAAAATTGTAGCTCAGGTTAACCTGTAGTAGGTGTATTACTTTTTAGTAAAATAGTAAGTAAACCTCATTTATGAATTCTCCACTGTTAATTTCTAATGTGGGACCTTTGGATAGATAGAACCCAAGTTCTACAAAATTCAACAAAGCTCTCCGAATTCTTCAGTTTTGAAGATCCAAAGAAGCTGTTGAGAGCCGGTAGAGCAGAGGGGCTCTGAGAAGTCTCTGGATTTTGAATCTCCATAGCTGTGAGGTTGTGAGGGGTCAAAGGGCATGAGCTCCAGTTGACAGGTAGGTGTGGGTGTAGGAACCTTGAGGGTCAGCGGGCCCTGTGGCACTCCGAGTTCAGGTGCTACCCTGTAGCCCACAGCAAGCCCTTCCCCTTCAGGCAGCTACAATTTCCTCCACTCCATCTCCCACCCCATTACTCTTATCACACCATTCTCTACCTAGTAACAGAAGAATCCCTATACCTGGGAGGTCACCAAATTGACCCTGACCAGGAGCACGAGGATAGCCAAAAGGAGTGCTCTTGAGAATCCAAAGGGAATTTTTTTTTTTTTTTTTTTTTTTTTTTTTTTTTTTGAGACAAAAATCTCACTGTGTACCCAGGCCAGCTTTGGATTCACCTTGATTCTCCTGCCTTAGCCTATTCAGCGCTAGGATTACAAGTGTGCACCATCACCCCTGAGCCCCAGGGATTTTTTACAGGTGTATTTGTGATTGGTGTGATTCAAAATTTGATTAGCGGATGACAGCATGAATCTCATACAATGGGAGGCAAGAGTCACTCTCCACAAAAGAGGACATTGCTCTGGAATGAGTGAAAAGCAAGGAGAGCAGGAATCTAGCCCTGCCAGGCCACACCATGGCCCTCTGTGCCCGTGGGGAGCTTGCATGATCCCGTGCATCCTCCACCACACCTGCTTCAGCTGGGGACCTAAGTTAAAACTGGGACTGCTTTCCAAGCAGTCCCTGTCTCTGGTTGGTGCCCACCTCCAGTTCCCCAACACCACTCTCCAAATTCTCAGCTCTAAAATCTAGCATAATCTATTTGGAGGTTGGGACAGAAAGATCGAAAGTTTGAGGCCAGCTTATAAGTATGGGTGAAGTTCAATGTTTGGGTTCAACAGTCACTACTATTGGAAAAATTAAAAACAGAAGTCCATCCCTGAAACTTGAGACCTCAACAGATCCTAGAGACAGGGTGCACATACACCCCGCATGACTCTCATTTTCGTTTGCTGGAGTCACTGCAGGGAGCACAGGCTGGCTCAGCACCACCCTGGACCCAGGACCGTGCTGGGCACTATGCAGGGTGAAGTGAGTTTCCAAACCTTCCTCCCAAAGTCGAGCACTTCACAGTTTTCAAAGCACTTATCTCATTTTATCCTCACAACAACTTGGACTGGTTCTCACCAACCCTAATGAAGAAAGCAGAGAACTACATTTGCATTGTAATTACCATGTTGCCCAAAACGGGAGTCCTCTTTGCGGAGGGAAACTGTTCTTATCACTGCATTTAGCGAGTTCTATTTGCTTCTAGAAGCCAGACCCCAGTGCTTGCTGTGGATTGCTAAAATCTACTCTCTGTAGAGGCACAGACACAAATAGCCATCAGACTTAGGTGGGAGGCATGAGCCACACCCACTACATGCTCAAGGCTGCAGATGGACCAGGAGGGAATAGTTGGACTGCTCCAGTCCTCTTACCATTTTCTCCTGATGTCTTGTCTTTTCCATTGGTTGCCCCAGTTCCTTGTCGCTAAAAAACAGAAAGAAAGAAGGACCTGTCAGGCACAGTCAGGATTGTTATGATCTCTTAGCCCTTGCATTAAACCCAGCACTGTATTACTCAGTGAGTTGAAGTACACACTACCTGAATAGATCCATCATGAAAGGATCACTTTGTCGAGGGGAAGGATGCCCTCCCCAGGGTTCCTCCTCCACCAGTCACCACTGGCTGAACACAGATCACTGTCACGAGGAAGTTGGACAACAGACTGCTGCTGATTGAGTATAACTTCATGCAAAAGATGAAGGAATCAGCCAGGGGTTTATGCCAACCACAAAGGGACCTGACTATCACCTCTGCCAGCAATGGTTATCACACTACTATAGTCTCATACCAGCCCCTATGCCCAGTAAATTGTAACTAGCTAAATAGCTCTTGCGCTCATATCACAGCTTCTCATACTGCAGAGCTAGTTTTTCCACCATTCTATTCACTCCTGAAGAGGAGCTGACACATGTACCTAGCACATCTATGTCAACTCTGTTTACATCTTCTTCCCCTACTTTCTCTCTTTTTACATCTCCTTTCCCTCTTTTCTCTCTCCCCTCCATCTCTTATTCTGTTTCCCTTTTGCAAAAACTTCATCTCCCTGTTTCTCACTACCTGGTCTTTCCCAGTTGCTGTCATTAGTGATGCCTACCCCTTGCATTTTCATTTTGCCAAGTTGACCAGAAGTTGGAGAAATTTTATAGTTAGATTGTGTCTCTGAGTAAGATTCAGTGGGTGTTATGCTTATATATTGCACTGTTTCACTTATATGAGCAACCCAAAGTATAAGTAAACTAAAGAGAAAAATAGATGACGTATAATAGGAAATAAGAATATATATGATCTTTGGCAAATGATAAAAGGAACAAGGGTTGGAAGGAGGTAGCAGAGAAAAGAGGAGAAAGGGATGTAGGAAGGATTAAGCTGTGTTAGGTACTTGCACCAACTTCCCACAGGAATGCAGTCATCATGAATGGCAGACATAGACTAATAAAAATTAAAAGAAGAAAAGATTGTAGACATGAGGTCAAGAGAGATCTGTACCATGTAGGAAGTGTGCACGTTAGGGTTTGCCTCAAAGCCTCATGTACTCATGGGATGGGCTTCTAGAGTTTGTGATTAATTCATGATCCAATGCTAGGATTATGGCTGTGAGTGCTACACCCACTGCTGAACAGATACCTTGAGTGCACTATAAGGGAGGGAGAGAGGCTCGCATTCTGCCACTACTCCTGCCTTTTTCTTTTGCTGTTTTGCTGTTTTTCTCTGCCATGAACTGCCGCTCTCTGCCATATGCCACTCTGCCTTGGGGCCAGATAAGTATGGACTAAAACTTCACAAACTATGAGCTAAATAAAACTTTGCTTCCTTAACTCTGGATGTTGAATATCTTGTCCCAGCAGCAAGAGAAAAGTAACTGAGACAGTGCATAAGCATAAAGTAACTTTCCTCTGAGCTTTATGTGATCATAGCTGTTCTAGTACTTGAAAGCAGAAGCATTCTGTTAATCCAACTTCTGGGCCTTTATCAGAAAATACAATTTGAGTTGAAAAGGATGGAAAAGGATGCAAAGGATCTGAATGTGAGCAGAAGGAAAGGAGGGTGCTATAGTGAAGCTATTGGTGGGTGCCAAGACTGGAACCTGGGAATCATCTTTGAGATGTCTCCACTAGACAGTGTCCTGGAAGGAGTGAGGATGAGGAATCAGAGGAAACCCATGAAAGAGTAACAGTACCTTTGAAACCCTTGCCTGGGTCGAGAATTGTGGGCCACAGATAATCGCAGTAAAATAATAACCAGTTTCCTTTGAGGCTCAGCACCATAGTAACAAGTTCCCCACTCATCAGCACCCATCGTTAGCTGACTATAGATCATGTGGAGAATCCTGCTTGCAGGTTCTGGTCAGTGGAGGCTCATGTTAGTAAAATGACCATGCTGTGGACACCAGCTGCCCTGTGCATATGACAACCCCAGGGAGACAAAGGAAAGCACTTCACGGGTCACCACGCCTTCACCCTGTACCCCAGTCCTCAGGAGTGTGAGCAGCTGCCCAGATCAGGGAGCTCTGCCTGCTCTTCAACCAGAACCCATCTCAGAGCTGGAAAGTGGAGAAACATGGATCCTGTCTCTGTATTTAATTTAAGTCATTGTGGAGCTGGAAGCTCCTTACCTATACTTGCAGGGAGATGGGAGGACACAGCCCTCAGCAAACAGCAATTTTCTTCTTTTTGCTTTTGTTTTTCAGTAATGGAGATGGAACCCAGGGCCTTCTGCACACTAAGCAAAGGTTCCACCACTGAGCTTTGCCTGCGGGCCTTCATATATATATATATATGTTTTTTTTTTTTTAAGACCACGTCTCACTAAACCACACAGAGTGACTTCAAACATGGAATCCTTCTGCCTCAGCCTCTCAAATAGCTGGGATTACAGGTGTGGGCACTGTGCCCAATATCAACTGTTCTTGAAAGAACTGCTGTGTGGATCTCCTGCTTTGACACCCTGTTTCCTAAAAATGCCTGCAGCATACAACATCTCAACTTACACCAGATGACCTGCTTCTGTGTATGTGGTACAGGGTCTCACTATGCAGCTCAAACTTGTAGTGATCCTCCTGTTTTTAGCTTCCCCAGTGCTTGGGATTACAGGGGTACACCACCATGCCCAATCTCAGATGATCCATTTCTTACACACAGTGGATTTGTAAATAAAATAATCCCTTCCAAGAGGGGGCTTTCTGCAAAATAAGAACACACAAAACTTTGTCTCTGTCTCAATGGCTCCTCTGTTCCAACACAGGTCACCAAGTTCACAGCACTGGATGGAAACCTGACTACCAATGAGACTCCAGCAAGCAGGCCAGTGACACACCCACAGCCCGAGGCAACAACTACTCCAGTTTCTAAACCTTCCCTGCATAATTCATAGGCTGCACTAGGTGGGGGAAGAGCATTCTGTAAAATAGGACAGTGTTTTAAGTAAAATAAAATCAAATTACTGTAAATGGAAAAGAAGAAGCACACACACAAAACCAGTGCAGGCGCAGTCCTGCTGTCTTTAAAAGCCTTAAGTGTGAAGACCTTGCAAACGTCTGAATGCCCTCTTGTTCCATCAATGGTCACTTTCTAGAAATCAGAGGGTGACTGGAAGGACGCATGCATGGCCAGAAGGAAGTTGTCTTTTAGGGTTTCTGTGTCAGGTCACTTGTGATAAAGGCAAAAGGAAGCCGACAGATGTCAGGGGAGTTGGCATTGCAGATCAGAAAATGATGAAGAGGAACAAGTCCTGGAAAGCATCTTTTTTCAGAATTCTTGGTGTCCTGGGATGTTTTTAAGGCTGAAGGGAGCTGGGGACTCCCCAGAGTCTGGTCTCACACTGGGTCATGTGGTAACCACCCTGCATGGGGTACTGGGTCTCCCTGAAGTAGAAGTGGAAGCCTTGTGCAGTCTGGGTGTCTGGGGACCATAGCAGAGACCAGGCCCGCAGGCTCCCATATGCCACCCCAACTCTGACAAAGTCTCTGTGAGGCACTGTTTGTGCCAGCAGTAGCAGCCTCCTTTCACCAAGTGCCCCTAAGTTTCACAGAGGACTTTGCCAGGGTTATGCAGCTGGAAAGTGATAGAACCTTGATTCAAATCCAAGGACAAAGTTCCCAGCTCTCCCTCTTTGCCACTGGGTTAGAGCACCTCTCAGTGGTACATGCTGCATCCCCCCTTTACCAGTTAGCAGAGACCAGTGAAGCAGGGAGACTTGTGTCTGAGGCCATGAGAAGCCAGAAGCTGAGAGTTTGCTGGGCATTTTGGCTTATAGGAAGAAACAGTGAGACCAAGAGTGAAGGGCTCATCTGGAGAAATGGTGTAAGAATTTTCTATAAGGTTTATACAGCACAAACACCAGAGCTGGCTACGCTGAAATACAGGAGTGTGTGGAAGGATGAGTGGATGGATGGATGGGTGGATGGGTGGATAGATGGGTAGGTGGGTAAGTAGGGAGATGGATGGGTGGGTGGATGGTTGGATGAATGGATGGATGGATGGATGGATGGATGGATGGATGGATGGATAGATGGATAGATGGATGGGTGCATGGGTGGGTAGATGAGGGGGTGGTTGGATGGCTGGGTGGTTGGTTGCATGGGTAGGTGGGTGGGTGGATGAGTGGCTGAGTGGTTGGGTAGATTGATGAATGGATGGATGGATGGATGGATGGATGGATGGATGGATGGATGGATGAATGGGTGGATGGATGGATGGATATTGACCTAGAGAGAACTTTTCCTCCTTTCTACATACTCTGATATATTAAATTATCAGCTATCTGGGCTAAATAACATGGCAGCATGTTCATGATGCTACAGAATCATTCCTGAGGATTCCAGAATCTCACATGATGAAATAAGGACAAGAAAGGACCCAACTCATAATTTCTAAACTACAACTTGAAGGTCATCTTTTGCTCTTCTCCCCACTGGCAGCAAGTATGGATGCTGTGAAATCTACTGAAGGACAACGGAAAGGCAGAGAGACTGGGGCAGACCCTTAGCCTGGTGAGAATTCTCCTAAATTCTCAGACACTGGCTGACAGACTTCCAAAACATAAGAAGTGAAGTTCCCTTTCTCATCAATACTCCCTAATAAAAAAATATAGCATTTTAGAATTCAATAAGCTCTCAATTAAAAAGAACCTAAATAACAATTGGATGTGTAAAAGATCCTTGTACTTTCAAATATGATAGATACTGTGAATCTACCATGTGCCAAGTACCCATTAAAATGCAAGCAGGGTATTTAAAGGTAGGGTTTTTGAAATAAATTTTCCTGACAGCCTGTGCCAATATTTGAAGAAAAATAACAACAAGAAAAATATGTCTCTGCCTGTATTTCTCAGAAAGCAGAGCCTGAGGCTAAGGTTGCCTGTGCTATATAGTCTTATGAGAGGCAATGCCAGAAAGTGGAGAAAGGCTGGGAAGCAGGGAGAGGCTCCATCCAGCTGGTCTTGCTAGGTCCCACCAAATGCTCGTTCTGAGGGTCACCCCCAAAAGCTTCATAGATAGCTGGGGACAGAGCCTGGATGAAGAGGGGGAGAAGAAGCATCCGCCACTCCTGTTTCATTGATCTGAGATGCTGACAGGGGATTGATCGCCTGTGCATCAGGACTGTGCTGAGTCCCCCACTTGGTGCTGCAGGGGTCGATAAGGAAGCCTCAGGCCAGCAGATGAAGTTAGAGGTGGAGGTGTTTGGTGCAGAAAGATGACAAGCTGTCCCTGTGCTCCTGCCTGGAGTCTTGAACCCACGCCAAGCTGGTTACCCATGCAGGTTCTCCCAGACAGGGTGAGCAGTGACAGCCAGGAGTTGTCTGACTCAGCTTGCAAACTTGGCTGGTGGCTTCTTTCTCAATCAAGCTGCCAAGTAATGGACAACTTCCTCGGATCAGATGCTCCTAGAGTGGAATAAACCACCCCATTCCTCTATGTACTTTGAGTTTCAAATGAGTAGGAGGATATGTCTGTCCACTTCTAAGCTACATAGGAGTGCCCACACCTCACTAATGCTACAGCCCAGCAGTACAGGCTCCAGTAAGGAATGTGTTGGCTCCTGAACACAGTTAACATATTCACAAACAACCTCAGGCTGTGCTTTCTTTGAACTTGAGGGACTTGGTGACTTTTCTGTCCCTTGTTCTTCACTATGAAACCTATTACAAAACCTCTATGTTCTTGGAATAGCTCCAGACAGGCAGGCTGAGGCTGACATTTGCTTGAAACAGGATGTAAGGGTGCCCCAAAAGTAACCAGGTATGTAATGTTCAATGCATTTTTCTTTTTTTTTGCAGTACCAGGGATTGAACTCAAGACCCTGTGCTTGCCAGGCAAGCACTTATTCTACTGAGCTATCTTCCCAGCCCTCAATGCAATATTTTTAAAAGTCAACATACTATAAGAAGTCGTGGTGGACAGAATTTTAAAATAATAAACAAAGATTGGAATTACTTGAAGTTCCTTAAGCATCAGGAAATGGGTAGCTTGACCTTAAGAAAGTAAAAGCTTCAAGAAAGCCAGGAATTCCAAAGGATTAGAAAATCCTTTTAACGCAGTTCAGTTGTTAAAACTTCTCCATTATGTCATGTGCTATGATTGAATGTTAAGAACATACATTGTTATTCTGTGAATTTTTATTTTGTGATGTCTAGACTACTAAGAGTTAAAGAGTGCCTCTGTAATATTTGGCCACCTGTACTCAGAAAATCGTGTACCATTCGTATGTCATTTCATTATTAATGCTAATCCAGAACATGAGACAGGCCATGCTGGTCTGGAAAATTGTTCATCTAAGTACATGTAGTTCCATCTTCAAGATGAAACACAGGTTTCCATCAAGAGACATTTCTTTTTATTACTATTATTATTTTACAACACTGAAGAGGAGGAAATGCAAAATGAATTCCAGTTGGTTAAATTTTGGATTCAAACTGCAATCCAAAAATATTCTGTGCATGTGCACCCATGGCATCTAAATATATAAATCTATATTGCTAGAGGATATTTGGTGAACTATCTCTTGATTATATCAATTCTTCCAGAGCCCTGACAGGTTAGGGATAACAAATTTCCCAAAGCAATAAGAGTCCAGATCACCCCAAATTCCTCCAGCTCCACTTATACCCCACCTCTTCACTTCCTCCTCCTCCTCCTCCTCCTCTTCTTTCTCCTCCTCCTCTTTAATAGACTTGTCCAATTGGCCACCGAATATTGGGAAGAACTTGATCCATGAATTCAACTTCAGAGATACTAGAGGAGAGAAGATGATTCTCACTCAGGAGATGGGTCTGCAGAGGACAAGAGACACTGGGACCCCTGGCACTACAGGCTCACAGGACACTTTTCCTAGTCCTGTTTCTAAGCCCTGAGGATGTGGAAGGAAAGGGAACTCAGATAGCTAGGGTTCAGCAGCCATTGCTCTGTATAAGGAGAACTCCCAGGTTTAGACTCTTGAGTCTTCCAGTCTCAGAAATGCAAGATTCTTTCTCAAAACAGGCAACCAATAACCAAACATCTTCACCAGTACACAGCATCACCAACCATGAAGTTCATGGCAATAAAGTCAGATGAAAGCCCAGACTTCCCTTTTCCTGGCCTTGACTGCTCCCCACCTGGAGGCTCAGGTGGAGAATACACTGGCCCAACTCATACGGTGGCAAGACCTATAAGCCAAGAATGCCTGAGATCAGAGGTCTGCCCCAGGGACTCCAACACACTTGACTCTCACATCTAGAGGAAGAGAGGAGCAGCCTGTGGCTGGGGAGCCCTTCCTCTGAAAAGAAGAGATGATCATTTCTGACCCCTCTGGCCCTGGACACCAGGGCACTCACCCTCCCCTACTGTTGCCTAGAGTTGACATCCGGTGCTGTCCAGTGGACAATTTTTCCATGTGAAAACAGGGGAGAGTCCTTGTCCCAGGTGCTTCTCAACATGTTGCCCTCTCTTCCAGCATCTGGCCTCTTTTAGCTCCCAGAAACCAAGTAGTTGCTGAGGTTTCTCAAAAGGAGGACAGCACCACCCAAGCCCTTGGAAGCTTTCTTTGAAGCACTGCTCCCCACCCCCTAGCCCCACCTCTCATTTTCTCTGAGCTCTTTCCCCCATGCTGTCTTCCTCCAGGCTGCAGAACCCTGATTCACACTCTTAATAATTTGAGAGTTTCTCACTCCCCTGAAACAGCAGCATCTCCACAAGCAACCCCTCAGGTGAGAGGCTTCCCCTTCAGTCAAGGGAAACAGGCAAGTGCATGCTGAGGCCCTACACTGCACTGGGGGACCATGAAGGCTGGGACCCCGCAGTCTTTGCAGAATTGGCTTCCCAGATGGGCGGCACTGAGTGGAGAGTGGCCCCTGCCTCCCCAAGTGAGCTTCTCAGTTTCTCCCACTTGCTTTTGAGCACCATGTTTATAAGAAACAAAGTGGCATATTCCTGTGGTGTCATATTTAATGTTTTATTAATGAAGGAGCATAAGTTTCTTAGATGATCTGAATCTAAAAGAAAAGGGGAGCAGAACCACAGCAATTGCACAGAGAAATACAGCAACAGCTGGACTGGCTGGTGAGTGCAGGTTGCTGATGTGTGCGGCGGGGCCACCGGGGTCACTAAGCAGGCACCTTCTGGGGAACATCAAAGCATCTCATGAAAAGCATCTTTCTAATCAAAGTCCCCAAATTTGTCTGAAGAGCAGTAGCGAGTTCCTGGCCAACATTTTATGATAAGAACAGAATAGGTCTGATTTAGACACTGATATTTTTAAATTATCTGTAACACTTCTACTAATATTCCAAAAACTGGTCATTAAATTTAATCCCTAAGGTGTAGAAATTAATGATAAAAGAAAACTTCAACTGGGTTTAAAAAAGAAAAGGTGATCTTTCAAAAACAATGGGATTTTCAATGACAAGCACATTAACCTTTCTAGTTCCTCCTCTGCGTTCTGCTGTCGCCTCTGAAGATCTGAAGCGTAAGATTTCCCTCAAATACTGTCTTGCCTTCCTGGCACCTTTATCTTGACCTTTATGGTAAGTGAACTAATTGGCCTTGCTGTGCTTCCCACAACCCATTTTGAAGGGATCCTTGCTTTCAGGTGCTTTTGATTTATTTTACTAAAATTAATTTTATACTTTATCCTGCAGTCATATTTTTAAATTAGTACTTTTACCCTAAAAAAAGAAATCATCTTTGCACCAATTTCATTTTTAGAGAATGCTGCTTCTCTTCTTCCAGAAGTAGGACGTGGTTATTCTGAAATGTAGGAAACATACACATGCCAGGAAGAAGGCAAAAGCCACCGACAACCCAGAGGCCAGATTTAAGCCACATGAATGCATCGCATATTTCTTCTCCATCTTTTTCCCCTATGAACATACACAGCATCTCCAGTTTGTAAAAATGGCTGCACGCCACACAGTTTCACGATAGGTGTGTGCTGCAGCTTAACGGGCCTTTCTAGTTGGTGACCTCTCTCCAGGGGCCTCTCATTTCGCAGAACTGACAACGCAGCCAAGCTCACTTCCAGGAAAGCCCTCTCAGGTATCAAATCCATGTGCCTTGGGCAGGCCATGAAACCTGGCTTTGTTCATCAAAGCAGCCGAGAGCCCCACTGATGTGTGTGCTGCCATCTCTTCTCTTTTGGAAGAAATAGAATAAACATACCGTTTGTTGAGGATGTGTTCAACATCCTTCAACAGCAGCAAACTGCAAATCACAATTACAGTGAGATTCCACCTCACCCCAGTTAGAGTGACTCTTGACAAAACAAAAACTAATAAATGCTGGCAAGCATTTGGGGAGAAACGAACCTTTCTACACTGCTAGTGGGAATGTAAATTAGTGCAGCCACTATGGAAATCGGTATGGAGGATCCTCAAAAACTAAAAATATAACCGAATGAGCCAACGGTACCACCCCTTAGTACACACCTATAAGGATCAAAATCAGTGTAAGACAGAGACACCTGCATACCCATGCTCACCACTGCACTGCTAGCAGTACCCAGGCCATGAAGCCAGCCAGGTACCACCACTGGATGAGTGGATGGATAGAACACAACACATGCAAAGTGGAATTTTAATATTCAATCATTAAGAAGTACAAAATCATATCATTTCCAGGAAAATGGATGGAAGTGGAAATCAAGTAAGTTAAGCAAAATAAGCCAGATTCAAAAATGAAATATTGCACATTTTCTCCTCTATGTGGTATGGGGTGGATGGGAGAACAAAAGGTGCAAAGAGGGGGAGGTGGATGCAATTGAAATTGTGCCCATGAAAATGTCACAGTGCCCCACATGCTGTACAGTTAATGTGCGCTAATAATGAAAGTGAGGAAAGGTGAGAGAAAAGAAAACAAGCAGTGAGAGAAGAGGGGGAGGGGCCTAGAAGGATCCGGGTGCCCTCTGAAGCTGGCAGGAGTCAACCCAACTTTGGTGGTACAATGGGCTGAATAGTGCCTCTTCCCTCAGGCTCACATGTTCAGGCCCTCAGCTCCAGAATCTCAGAGTGTGGCTCACAAAGGCTGGGTCTCTACTACAGCAAGCACAGTAAAGGAGGTCATCAGAAGGCCCAGGTCCTGTATGATTGGCGTTCTTATGAGAAGGGACAACTTGGACACATACAACAGTGGAAAGACAGGACCCACATGTGAGCCAAGATCAGAGGCCAGGAACAGACCCTATGTGTAGGTCCCCAGTATGTGACACTGCCTTCCCACTGGACACTCAGGTCTGCTGTGGGCAGCATGCAAAACAACAGATATCCGCAGAATAGGGCAATAGTGGCATGCAGGAAAGAAGGCCTAAGCTGGCCTTGCTTGGTATTCCCCCAGGAGCCAGGCCACTTACTACCCAGAGTGCAAGGGTGCTAGGGAGGGGGTCCTCACAGCTTGAGTGGGCTGTACACTTTTGAAGACTGTGCACTGAAGCTGCAGCTTGCCCTGTACTCTTTCATGGACCACACAGCACATCAGGAGGACAGTGTCACCAGGCTAGACAGGACAGAAGAGAGAAGAAGAGAGAAGGAGACCATAGGCCTCAGCTGCTTCCCTAGCCAGAACCAAAGGTCTTCCAGCCCCAACATGGCTCGCTCAAGCAGCCCCTGCTAGGGTCACAGCTAGAGTTGGGCAACCCCTCTACCACTGTGACCTCAGCAACCTAAGCATCCCCTCCCAGTGGCTGTGACACCACGGACACCTCTACAACCCCTGTTCTCCCAGGACATGCAGAGCAGGTGTTTATTGGAGTCCGTTTCAGAAGGGGTAGGATAAACAGAAACACCTGAAAACAAGGACAGAGGCTGCTGCATGAAGCAAATGTTCCTACCCTGGCCACCTGCCACTGCATGATTATGAGGAGAGTAGCAGTCACGCTCTGACCACGTTGTCACAATTCTCACACATCAGACATGCACTCACTGCAAAGCACACCTTGGAATTGCTGCACTCAGCAGCCCCCTAACTTAGCATACCACTTTCTGAAATTTCAGTTGCCTGCAGTCAACAGACATCTGAAATACTACTGTGATCTGATGAGGAATTAAGATGGTTAAGACAAAGAGTACATCTGCATAACTTCCATTATAAGACATAGCCATAGTTCTCTGATCTTATTGTCATTATTATTATTAAAATGCTGTGCCCAATGTGTAAACCTTATAAGTATGTAAATAAGGCTTGCTCAAAAACCACAATGAATGGTTAAATTAGAAAATTGCATAGAGTAAAAAGCACTTTGTCCTGTGCCAGCCCCTCTACCAGGGCACACTCAGTCGGCAATTGAGACTGGGCGTGGTGGTGTGCTGTAATCCCAGCTCTTGGGAGGCTGTAAACAGGTGGATCGCTAAAGTCCAATCTAATAGTGAGACCCTGAACACCCTGTAGACTCTTCCCTAAAATACAAAAAAGAAAAAACAACACTTTGTCATGAATTCCCCTCAAAATGCTCCCCTCAACTCACACACACTCACCCATGGCTAAATGACTTCCAGAGGGGACCCATGACAGTGTATCTTTTACTGTAATAGGTTTTCTGAAATTTTAACATTCACCCTATATTTTGATCCCTGTTCAATTCAGGAGAAAACGATGTGTTTAGAGTTCAGTACAATCTGAGGGTTCAGAAATCTGCTGAGGATCTTGGAATAAATACCCAGTGAATAATAGAACTCAGCTATACAGTTTCATTGATTTTCAATGTAGACACCCTGGGTTTGCCTGAGAAGGACCACACTGGGCTTACTTTACTTGAGCTGTGTTCAGAATGGAAACGCACTCTAGGGCTAGGGGCAATGGGAAGAAATGGACTCAAAAGACTTTCAGGGAAGCAAAATCCTCTGTCTCAACTATAAGATTGTGGCTATCAAAACTCGTAGACTATACAATCTAAAAGGGAAATTTTACTATATGTAAATGATACATAACTCATAAAATCTGACTTCAAAAAAAAAAGACCATAAAAGAAAAAACTGGCCTGGAACAAAACTACCAAGATATCCCAGCCCAGCAATGCACACAGTGGCTGTGTAGCCACACACATGTCATTGACCTCAAAGAGCCTCAATCTTTGCTCCTATAAAATGGAAATAAAAATTTGACATTTCATTACACTATGAGAACAGAATGTTCACATGCAGGATGTGTTCCTTAACAACACTTAGCACAGACATGGTGAAACCAGCTCAGAATGAGAAAGGCTTGCTTTTTTTCCATCATGCTCAACCTGGCACACAGTTAACAAAAAATGTGCACTTGTCCCAGCTACATGAGTACATAACCAGCAGTGGTTATGGCACAGACAAAACTCCTCAGAGCCTTGGCTTCCTAACTGGAAGATTTCTTCCTCACATGAGTTAAAATAAATTAGAAACACTGCTCCTTTCACCCTGCCTCTTCCATTGGTCTCATGAACTTGCATCTTTGCTTGAATGGACTTCAGAATAAAAGCTTCTGGTGCAAAGACCAGGAGCTTTCCAGAATAGCTGCTGTGCTTGAGACAAGACAACAGCAAGCCCTCAAGATAGAGGAGCAAAGATCCACAGTCTATTTATACATCCTCCAGTGTGTGCAGAGCTCAGAAGGACAGAGAGGTGTGCTTCCTCTCACTATTTATAGACATGGGGCTGACCAGCCAGATACCAAGAGTAGCAAACGGGGTGAGAAAGTGTCAATAGGGATAAATATAACAGCTGGAGTGGCATGTGCCTGTGACTAACTCATTTCAGGGCAAACTTACCTAGAGAGATACTTAAGGCACACAGTTTACTAGAGTAAGAAAATAAACCCTATGATGTATGGTCACCAGCACAGATACCAAGCCCAGCTGTTCCTCTGGAAATGCTGTGGTTTTTCAAGCCTCTTGATGTTTCAAGAGAAGCTGGCATGAGGCCAGAAAACCCACCCACAGTCACCCTAGATGACAGAGAAAGAAACTACCAACAGTAGCACCTGTATCTCGTTCCTCCATCCCTCTCTTGATATGGAGAGCAAAATGCTGTGCTGACTACAACCAAATAAAGGGGAAGAATGACCCACTGGCTATTCAATGACCCCAAAGGACCACTGGACAACAAAGCCCCAATGGCTGGGAGCATCTTGCCACAAGTCCCCAGGCAACCAGCTGTGCTGAGTGATGCAGCACTAGGTCAGGCCAGCTCCACCACAGCTGAGTCAGCCATGATCCACTGATCAGCTTCTCACAAAGTGAACAAAAAGTGGTGCAATAAAGAGACACCCAGGTCCACTGCTACCTGCATGCAGGCAATGGCATGGACCATGTTTCCACCTTTAACAAGGAGGCTTAAAGCTCTTTGCTCAGCTGCAAGCAGTTACATGTGCTCAGTGACAATCACAACAGCCCTCCACTGAAACAGCTTTGTGAGACATACATAGCTGTGAGCCCAGGACAGATGTAAAAATTGGGATGTGGAGAGGTTCAGCTCCCCAGAACATTACGCTAAAGGGATGGAATCTGACCTGGGCAGACTGCCTTAGATTCAGGGTGCTTGCCATAGAACCTCTCCTGTTTATCAGTGAGAACAGTGGCCTGGAAGACAGAGGGCCTGGCCTTGAGGACACTTTCTGCCATCAAAGATGCAGACATCTCTGTCCGCCTAGGGACAGAATGTGTCCCTCCTTACTTTAAAGTAACACAGTAGGAATTTCTGACATCACACAAACCCCTGCACATGCAAATGTTGGGATCACGGTAGGAAAGTATGTGATGAACACGTTTCACAAGGTTCCCTGGACCTTAGCATTAATGCTGAAGTGTTCAGAGTCTGTTCTTGTACTGGGTCAGGAGAGTAGTCTCGGGAAACCGTAAGAGAGCTCAGAACCATCCTAGAGAACTCACTGGCCAGGCACCTGCTCCCTGGGTCTCATGAGTTTCCCATCTCCTATAAGCACTCTTCCCATGAAACCAAAGTCCAGCTCCCTGCAGTGGCAAGTGATGAAATGTAGACGTGTAATTGGATCCTTCTGATGCTAAGTGAGCTTCTCCAAGAGGGGTGTTCCAAGCTTCTGAAGCTGGAGACTTTCTTTTTTGGTAATAAAGAAACAGCCAGATGCCAGATTTTTTTTTTCCACCACTCAACTAAAATGAAAATACCTTTGGAAAATGGTAGAAATCTTAGGTCTAGTTTTTTGGAACCAAGGAAATGTCTCATCCTAAATCTCATCCTGTTGAGCTGCCAAAGCTCAAAGAGTAAATTGAGGCAGATTAGAAGGCAAGCCAAAAGCTATCTGGGCCATCAGAATGGCTACTCCCTGGAGTGAAAATTCTAATGCTCTCCTCATAAAACCATGTGCCCAGACCCCCCCCCACACACACACACACCTATCAACTCTACCTGACAGCAGTGCTCCTTCAGAATGGATGTTTATCCTATATTTTACTTTCTGACCTCTCTGAAATCCACAACTTAATTTTGTGCCAAAGACGCCCAGTTCTAATTGATTTAAAATGTCTTCCAGAGATAAGGCTTTATGTACAGCCAGAGCTCATGCCTCCAAATCCCAGCAGACTTGACGTATTGATCCTGCATCATTGAGGGACTGTTTCTCAAGCTCAAGGAGTCACAGTGTTCCTGGAATGGAGCAAGTGAAACATTTGCATCCTGCACCACCTGAACTGCCCAATGATGGAAAAGAAGAGGTGGGCCCCAAAGACCCACTGCAGAACATGACCTGTCATCTGAGGCTCTCAGGGGTGAGTTGTCAATACTAAGTAGCATGTGAGGGTCCTAGTTTAGGGACATTTTCACATTGAATTTGGAAGTCAGCAATTATATAAACTTTTACTACACACAGAGAAAGAGAAGGAAAGAGAGAGAGAGAGAGAGAGAGAGAGAGAGAGAGAGAGAGAGAGAGAATGAACACACTCATGCAAATGTTTTTCATCAGTTTTATGACTTCATTCATCAGAACAGGGCCAGGGTCAGGGTCAGCCACGTAACCCTTGAGCAAGTCGCTGTTCCCTCTGATTATCCTGCTAGGGGGCTTCTTCAGTGCCATCAGACTTAGGGAACATGCCCTTGATTCCCTTACTTCCATGAATTAGACAAGGGTCACTCCAAGAGCCTCCTTGTCTTAATTACCTTCTTGTTGCTGAACACAATACCCAACATCCACAACCTAGAGGAGAAAGGTTTATTTTGGCTCAGAGTTCAGCCCATGACTGGCCACCTCCAAGGAAAGAAGGGCATGGTGAAAGGGCCTGGGTGGAAGAGAGCTGCTCACATCACAGCAGCCAGGAGGCAGAACTAATTAGATGGTGGGCACACCACTCCAAGCCATGTCCCCAGCGACCCCTCTCTTCTAAGACCTAAGCCCCTTGGCCCACTTGCCTTCCAAAATGCCCACATGGGGCTTTTGGGAGACATCTAGGTGGAAACCATGACTTTCTCCCTGACAAGGAAAATATATGCTGCCTAGGAAGGGCCCAGCCAGTGCAAGGGTGATGGAATTTCAGTTCATTGGCTGGGTTTCTTTTCCTTTCTTTTCCTTTTGTCATTGTAAAACCATGGAGCCACTTGTATCAACCCAGTCCCAGCCACATGGAAGAGTGATCAAGGCAGCCATCAGGCTTCCTTCTCAGAAGGGCCCTGAGTGGGGTCTAATGCTCTGTTGTTAGCACCCTAGAATTCTTAGTGACATGGCACTTATCACTGGGATCCACAAAGTGTCACAGTCTTACCCTCTCCTATCCCTGCCTGCACCTGCTTAGAGGAGGTCGGTGGCAGAGTGGGTGGGTGGGAGGGAGGACAAGGAAGCACTTGCCTGTTTCTAAGTCTCCGCCTCAGCCCGCCTCAGCTCCCTGGTAATACTTCAGGGACTGAGAGGGAAGAGGGTCCCCTGAGGCCATCTCTCATAGCTCTAAAGTTTCAGGAGACTACATTTTTATTTTTGTCATGTGAAAATTCAAAGTCCTTTTCCAAAATTCAACTATGGGGGAATTCTCACATGAATTTCAGCCAGATCTAGCTTTCAGCAAGAACTCAGCAAAAAAAAAAAAAAAAAAAAAAAAAAAAAAAAAAAAAATAATGACATGGAAATTCATAATACAGAGTCCCCTAAGTGGAATGAATCAGCTTTAAAGATGGGAAAGATGAAATCCAGAAGAAAAAATAGCTATGAACTTTAAGGAGGTATCTGGTGGGGATGCTTGACAAATTACTGTGCCTATATTAAGAAATTTACTTCAAGAAGAGGTAAAATAGCCCACATTTCTGAGGTACAGAACAAGGCCAGAAATAATATTTGAGATGCAGCACCACATTATCTAGCTATTTTGACAGGACTTAAGCAGATGTGAGAACAGAGCTATAAATACAGATGAGTCTGTCCCTTAAACAAATTCCAAAGGGAAGAAAATAATAATAATGGGTAAGCTACCAGGGCACCAAGATCCAAAAGGTGAATGGTATTCCACCGTGTTCCAACACTCAGACTGATGAAAGACAGACCACAGACATGCCTAAGTTTACCTACACACTTCTCGTAATTCCAATGTGCAAATTTTAAAATAAAACAACGTACAAGTCCAAAACGTATTACTGACTGTCCTCATGTGTCCTACTCCCCAGTGTACTCAAAAAGTTGTATTTGCTTCACACCTAAAAAAAAAAAACTTTGAATAGTCAGTAGAGCCCCAACATTCATCAATAAGAATGGATAAATGTCCAGCATTTTTCAGGCATTTTCATCACTAAGGAGTTAAAAACTAACTATAGCACCTTGCTAAATATCCATCCATTCACTGAACTTAAAAGTGGCCAGATTCTCAGGCGATCCTGACCTGTCTGCCTAAGCTCCACCAGCAGCTTTAGGGTGGGTTCCATCAGCCCTGATCATTCCCCTGGAGGCACAATGCCTCAGGGAAGACTTCCAAACTTGGTCTCCTTCCCCCACAGCCCAGCCGATGACTACTTAACTGCTGCTTGGCTGGCACTTGGTTCATACACAGGGCAGAGCAGTCCCTTCATGACCCCAGGACACGATTAATTCCATGCCATGTTACCTCTGCCAGTAGCTCACAAATTCTGAGGAATAGAAACTGGGCCTTTTTCTCCTACGCAGCACAGTGTCCAGTGTAGAAAGGGTCTCTATCAACATGAGTTCTGCACTGTGGCCTGAGGAGATACAGTTGTGGATGAGATAGTCTCTCAAAATGTCTCCATCAGAGAGAAAGGAGGGACATGCGGCTGATGACTGTGTAGCAGCTGGTTATACAGACAACATCCACAAGGACTGACTCTCTCTGGGTAAATGTTTGCTAAGAGTCTTATACTTGGGGTTGGAAGTGCCCTGTCTTATCCAGAGATGGAGAAAAAGTGAGTCCTCAAGGTTTAAGCCCAAAGTCAAGGAAATCCTACCAGCTGAGGCAGAAGAGCATGTCACCTTCCAAGGTCCTCACAAAATATTTCACAGCTTTAGTGACCCTGACATGTGTCTTCTCCCCGGGTTTTCAGGGTGTGAGGTCAGAGAAGAAATGAATTCCCAAAAACAGGCGAAGTCCTGTGGGCAAAAAGGGAGCTGTCTGGGTTCCCACGGTGTTCTCTTTTCACTCAAGACTAAGAAAAATATCCAGGACTGTTTTATTTTTAATATATTTCTCATCCAGGGCTTCAGTAGAATCAGGGCAGGTATAAGAGAAATTGGGTTAGAGCCAGAACATGACAGAAAATGAGAACCTGAACAGGAGAGAGAGTGCGCATGAAGCCGAGACAGGCTGTTCCTAAAGAGCTCCATGTTTTGTTTTGTTGTTATTTTGCGGGGGCAGGTGGTAAGATTAGTTTTGGGGCCCTCTGTCCCTTGTTTTGAAATGACTACTTAGAGACTGAGCTGAGCTCAGTGGTACACACATGTCATCCTGTACTCAGGAAGCAGAAGCAGGAATATTGCCTGAGTCCAGAATTTTGAGGCCAGCCTGGGGAACACAGTGAGGTGCCATTTCATAAATAAATAAGTAAATAAATGTCATTTTAAATCTTTTTTTGGGTGTGTGCAGGGTCTCACTACGCAGCTTGCACTTGTAGTGATCCTTCTGTCTCAGCCTCACCAGCACTGGGATTACAGGCATGTGCCATCATGCCCAGCTTCAGTGGCCAGCATGGCAAGCTTGGAGTTCCAGGGCTGGCATGGCATGTGGTACTGGGGTTTGAACACTGGCCCTTGTGCTTGCCAGGCAGGTGCTTAGACCACAGAGCTATTACTCCAGCTGCCATTTTAGTGAGTGACAAATAAGGCTTTCTTCAATCCCTGCCCTTAAGTAGGGCTGATAGAAACAACAGTTTTTCCCTATGTCAATGGACTTAAGTAGACTGACTACCACCCAGGGTCACTGCGTCCAGCTGCCCAGGTTGTGGACAGCTCAAGTCCAGGTGCACTGTGAACACAAACCGTAGCTTAACTGCAGCCCTGACCTGAAACCTGCCTTGCTGTCAAACCATGCAGAGCAAAGAGCACTTAGAATTTCTAGTTGTTTCTTCTTCCAATTTGAAATCCATAAAAAGTCAGTTTCATCAAGAACTAATACCTGGATGGGTATGGATGGACAGCATATTTAAGGGTAAGGAAGCGTGTGGCAGGTCACACTCAGGCCCTGCCTTGAGAATGTCACCGTACATGTGCCACAGGGCAAGTTCTGTGCCCCAGAAAGGGAAGTTATCAGTTAGGCGGTCTCTTTTACTGCACCCTTTTCCTGTGGGTGAGTGGCTTTAGGTTTCCTGCTGAGTGGGCAGGTGCCCCACACTGCTCAGCACTTGGACACAAGGCTGAGCTCTGGCTGACTCTGGAAGCCTCCAAAGTCAAAGTCACAGGGCCCAGAATTGGCATGGAGCTCCAAGGGCTAGGGAGGGGACAGGGCACCAAGTTGCACTTCTGCAGGAGGAAGACACTTGGCACCCTTCCCTGTCCCAGCAGTGCCAGTACACCAAGATCACCGACACATGCAGAGATGGTTGCCATGGTAAGTTCCACATGTGTTTTTAGCCAAGATTTTAAAATTCTCGAGTAAAATCACAGATGGAAAACAGACTGCCACTGGCAGCACAAACAAGGCACTAACCTCTTCCACTACCAGGCTGCCTCACTGAGCACCACGGAAGGCTTAAAACCACACACCCACCGGCCGCCAAAGCCGAGTATGGTGGTGCATGACTCTGATCCCAGTGCTGAGGAGGCAGAGACAGGAGAATCACTACGAGTTCAAGCTGTGTAGGGAAACTCTGTACCAAATAAATAAAAAAATGAAAGATTTAACACATACACACACAGGAGGAGATTCAGAAGCACTGTTGCCACAGAGAGCATTGAGTAGTAGATTTCCATGCACACCCATAAATAATTAGCTCTCAGAAACCTGCATCAGGCCTTGACATTGTGGCTGGGGTTGATAAAACCATCACAAGAAGCAAGATAGCTAAAGTGCAATTCACATCATCACTTTCTCACTCCTTTAAAATTTTATCTTTGTATGTTTTATAATACAACCAAAGGATACGTAGATATACATAATTTAAAACTAAATGGAAACATTTTTAGTATGTGAATTTTTGTTGTTGTGCAGACATGTTCAAGATTTTTCCCTTAGGGAAACACTATGAAAACCTCTGCAGGCCAGCATTTCAGGAAATGAGCATCCCCACCACAGTGCACACATTCCATTTTTCAGGCATTGATGTGGAGGTGGATGAAAGAGGCCCGGCAAAGGACTGAACAGCTGAACCGTGTGGTTATTGTTAGGGCAATGAGAGCTCGCTGTGGAAAAGTCAAGGCAGGGAAGGACCGGGTAGCATTGGATCAGGAGGGGAAGTCATGTCAAGCCAGCTTTCACCCTTTCAAGAAAAGGTTGTTATTGCAGCATAGTGTTGCAGTTTTGTTTCCATCCAAAAATAGTCTGCAATGTGATATGATTCATAACTAGATGTCCCCCAAATCCTCGTGCATCATAAGTGGGATTTTGGAGAGGTTATTGGATCCTGCAGATTGATTGCCATCAGTGATTGATCCACAGAGTTTATAACTGAATATGACAGTAGGGGGTGGGTTCTGGTTGGTTGGAGGCGGTCAGTTGGGTGTGGCCTGCAGGGCACGGCTTCTTCCCTGCTCCTCCCTTCCTTTTCTACTTCCTCTATGCAGTGAGGTGAGCACTCTCCTCCACCAGGTCCTCCTGCCATGCTGCCCTGGCATGGAGCTGGCACTCTATGGACTGAATCTTAACAAACAGTGAGCCGCAATAAGCCTCGCCTCCTTCTCCCCCTGTGGGTGTCAGGTATCGCGTCCCAGCATTGTGAAAATGAGCAAGGCCCAACACATATAGAGAACCGACTGTTGAAGGAGGCTCAGCACATCCCCACGTCAGCCCGCCAGGGTCTGGTCAAGGCTGCCGTCCACTCTGTGCTCTCACCATCGCAGACAGAGGCCAGCGTCCGGGATGCCCCAGCACAGCCACTCTAGGACCTGCGTTGATCGCTTCACAGCAGCAGGGATTTCTCTGCGCGCGAAAAGTGTGAAGCAATGCACAATGTTGAACAAGAAGCCCAGATACAATTAGGCTTTGAGCCAGGCTGAGGGGGAAAAAAGGTGATATTTCTCTAATAACCCCTAATGAAGCACTACAGCTTAATAGGGAAATTGTACATGTGAAGAACTTGAATTTTAAAGCAAACATACTTCCCTAATTGGTTTTCAACTGAAATTCAGCCACGTGAGGAACAGATATGTACATTGGCTTAAACAAAGATTATTTAAAAAGGAAGAATATGTCTTCTTGACATATTTCTACTCTTATTTGACGAAGACAAATGTTCATGAATATCGTCAATCCCCAACTGTCCTGTTTTCAGAGGTTGTATGACATCAAAATAACTAGTTGCTTTGCTAGAGTATGGCCAAGCGACAAGTACAGCGGTAAGGGGATGATGACCATTTCCTAGGCCACGCCATTACACTACAGACTTGGATTTTAGTATAAGGAGAGCTGCAGTCCCCTGCAAACCCACATTCCTAGTGTAGCTACGGAAGCGTCTTGAACAGCGCTGAGCGCTCGGGTGCCTGGGTAGGGGGTGGCAGCGTGAGGGGCTGCAGATGTGTCGGGCTGTTCCATGCCCGAGTTTTGCACCCCAGGGACGGGCGCCTACCTGGCAGGGAGGGCCGCCCTTGTTGTCTACCCAGCTCTCCTTCAGAGCCAAAGAGCCTCAGCGGACGGCTCACTCGACACACTTTCTGCTCCCTTCCCCTTGATGTCCTGTGGGGGGCGCGCGCGATTTCTTGACTACTATTTTCCTCTTTCATGATTCTAATCCATCTCCCTTCTATTTAGAAGATGGCAGGTCAAGAATAAAATACAAAATAATGGCATGATGGATTTCTCCGGTGACTATGCCATAAATCTGAGAGCGTTTCCCTTTCGGAAATGGAATGAGAAGTTGCTCCACAAAATTCTGAAGCATAAATGTGAACTATTTCCTCGGCCGGAGCAATCTGCGGGCAGATTGATGCCTGTTGTGTGCCGCTTACGCAGAACTGTTCACATAACACAAAGCCAGAAAAGGTGTTGGATTTACAGGTTCGGTTATTGAGGGGTGTGGGGAGCTTGCTTTGATTGGAGACACAAATTAGGCCGGCAGAGTTTCTCTGTCCCTCTGCCCAAAAGACACCTCTTCTCAACTGAGTGAGCGACACACCTCTATTCTTTGTTCCAGCCTCAATTCATTTCAAAGTTTGGAAAAATGGTAAACAGGGTGCACCTAGGGCAGCAGCGAAGTGGAGGACCTGTGCCTTCTCGCCCAGGGGTGCAGATGCACAATTTAGTCTTTAAACCACCAGGAGAGCAGATTTTCATTGATCCCTTTTTGTGCACTAACACTCATCTAGTCCTATTTCAATTATAAATTAACTTTAAATATTTAAATGTTCAATATAATTAAAATAGTCATTTTAATTATTACCATTGATGATTAGTTTAACTGTTAAGATATTTACATATGCAGCTTTCCTTAGGATGTTGGCTATATTCTACAGCATCCCGGAATTCTCAGCTTGGCTGGCTGAGACCACAGACAGCTCCCATACTGAAGGTCTGCTTCGCCTCTTTCTCCAGTCTAGGCCACACTGCTGTTCTATTTCAATTCAGTAAGCCAATATTCAGTATGTTTACGGGCTCTGCCTCTGTGGCCCTGGTTCCCTTTGTTGAATTCCATACTTACCTGAAGGAAGATAGTTTCAGCAGAGGCCACACAAAAACATAGGATATAGAATTCCACAGCCTTCCTGAACTGCTAAGATTTGCCTAAATATCAAGAGTTTTTTCTGCTAAGTTGTTTCCCTGTTTCTCATTTTCTTTCACTACCACGAGAACATTTATTGTGCACCTGGATATTTCCCACTTAAAAGGATTTAAATAAAATCAACCCAGGAATAAAAAATAAACATTGTTTCCTGCCAACATCCCCCAAACACAAATCTCAGCATTCAGAGAAGAGGGGTTCTGGTGCAGGATTTCATTAGTGGATGAACTCACTCTCAGATACCCATTAATTCACTCAGGAACTGGACATAAACTGGAGGCCACCCTGGGTGATTTGAGGATGGCATAAAATTGTCCATCAGAAAGTTCATAGTCTGGGAAAGACTCTTTTTGTCAATAAAATACAGCTGATAAATATTTTACCTTCATGTTCTTTAATGATGAGTTTTATAAAGCCACCAGTCAAACAATACAAGCTCATGGGTGTGCAACCCCAAAGCCTTCTTGGTAGGAAGCCCTCTCCATAAAACCATGCAAAATTAGTAAGAAAGCCCAAGTGTGGGGCCTGCAATGCCATGGATAAGTGTAAAGAGTTCAGCAGGTGAAGAACAGAAAAATTAAGGTGCCTTTCACCCTCGAAAACACCCACTGCAGGGAGAGTGTTAGCAGGTGAAGAAAGAGCACACAGAGAGTGCCCTGTGAATACAAGAAAATTTACCAGCAAAAAACAACCAGATTTTCTTTTCATCTCAATCACACTACTCTACTAAACCTCTAATGAAATCAACTGTGAGTCATTTATTCAATTTTTCTTTCTGAAAAGAGAGTAATAATACATCTTGCATTCTTTTGTCCTTAGAATTCAAAGGAGAAAAACGGTGAGACTTTCTAATCCCTTGGCATTAGTTAACAAAATTCAGGATGGGGAAATAAATTTTACGGTACTCTATTAAGATTACCAGTACTGCAAACACACTTTCATGCTTAATTTCCACCTCTTTCTGGCTGGGAAAAGTCAGACTTTGAGTCCTAGTTGTACTCAGTGTCTGCTGGGATGGAATAGCCCAACTTAGAGCCGCTCCTAATGTTATGTGGCTCCACAGAATCAACTGGATCTTCATGGCTCCATCTCTAAATAACGTTAAAATTGCCAAAGGAACTGAGTTGTCATTTGTCTGTTGCTGGGCCTCTAGGGTGAGGTGCAAATTCATGTGTGATGCAGTTCCTCTTGGAGCTGTGCTTAGCAACTGATCTGAAACACATGGTGCCTTATATACCACATCCCCCCCGCAGCACAGGTTCCAGTTCACCATGGTATCAGAAGACTTCAGCACAAAGCCACAATCCTAAGCCTCCGGTGTCTCACACTGAGTTACCCAATAGCTGACTTCTGGCACCCTCAAAAGAGAGCGACTTAGGAGTTTTATGCCACTGGCTACTTCTGACCCCACCCCCCAAAAAAAATTTTTTCCTATCTTTTCTATACCCTCACACTTTAAGTGTGAGCTGAGCACCTCCCTCCAGAACCTGGCAATTCTCTGCTACCTTCTGTTTTCATATAGACAACAGAGGCTTCAGTTTTAGAGCACAGGATAACATGTCTCTAAAGATTTGTCCTTATGCCATTTGTGGAGTCCAAGTGTTCAGGATGCTTTGTCCTCTGATGTGGGCAAGGTCTAGATAGAAAAAGGTTCTCTGCCTGGCCCTGAGCAGTACCATCCTAACCAAACCAGAGCTAGCCGAGAGCCCATGACAGGGCGTCGTGGGCTTGGCAGAGGCTTCTCTCTCACGGTTCTCAAGTCTAATCAGCAGCACCAACCTACCAGGGAACTTCTCCCAACCCTTCCTAAACCAGGGGACTGGATGTGTCACATCTCAAATCCATTCTCCAAATGTGTCTTCCTGCTTTCAAATCTTGCTCCTGTCCCTCATAAGTGAGGGAGTTCTTGCATAAAGCAATCTAACACACTTAAATGAGAGCCTGTCATTGTTTGTGACTGCTTCTGGGACTTTTTTAAGGTGGCTAAGAACAAAAGGAGCCTTTTTCTTTTTTCTGTGTGTGGACAGCCCCGTGGTTGGAGAGGAGCATGCATCTCGCAAAGCTGGGCTTTGGGGGTGAGGACTTCTGGTCTGGCTAACTGACTTAAGTTCACATTTGATCCCAGCTAAATTCTCTCCCAGTTCATCTCTTGATTGCTCCAAGCACATCTGACATACTTTAATAACAAAATGTAAATCAGACACCCCCTCAAACCACCTCTGCTCTATCACATCGCCCTAATTTTGGACTTTATTTCCTTGCTCTACTTGAGCTGTTCTTTTCAATCACTTGTCAGTTACCCTCAAAATATGCTGCTCCAGTGGGTGAACTTAGCATTGCATTGTGAGGTTTTCCATTTAAAGGCAGCCCCAGGGGCTGGGGAGATAGCTCCATGGCACAAGTGCCTGCCTGGTAAGTGCAAGGCCGTGAGTTTGAACCCCGGTCCCACAAAGAGATAAAATAAAATGAAATAAAGCCAGCTCCAGCTCCACATTGTTCTTCCTTTCCCTCAAGGCCAGAAGACCCCAAAGCACAGGACCACAGCCTGGGAGCCCCTGGCCCCCATGTTCCCCCTGCGCAGCTGGATCTGCACTGCTGCAAGGACAGCTTGTGCTCATGAAGGTCTGTAAGGGGCACTAAGCCCAGCGGCCCAAGGCAGCAACTCTTAAAACTCAATAAATCCTGGTCTCGGAGGAACATTTGGCCAAATCATGGCTGTGTCCCTCTAGGGTAACCAGCCACATGGCAAGTAAGTGTTCCTCTGAAGTTCATTCCTACATGAGAGTTATTAGAACCAGACACAACATTTAATTCATCCAACTAAGGAGAGTGTCGGGAGGGGCATCCAGTGCCTTAACCAGCAAAGAGCTTCTGTTCCACTTTATTAAACATTTTAAGTAGATTTAAGCTTCACTGAAAGAACAAATTCCTGCTCCAGAAGGAACCCATACCCAGGAGCCTGGAGCCCAGCCAGGAGTCAGAGTCTGGGTCACCAGGTCTGGGACCAAACAGGGCTTTGGGTGAGGGCTTTCATCCACACTGAAACTTGAAGCCTGATACTCCCATGAAGGGCAGGGGCACACTGAACAGAAGTGCAGCAGGGACCCTCCTCATGGACACAGGATTTTCCCTGGAATCCCACCCAGCCCAACCCCCAGGAAGGCTTATGAGGACCATACTGTGCAGGACCTTCAGCAGGAGGTGGGCAACTGAGCCCCAGCCCCAGCCCCAGCCCCAGTGAAGGCCCTGGCCTGTACTGGGGCCCAGACCCTTTTCCTGAGGGGAACTCTTAAGGATTCTACTAAGGAAAGCTACCCGCCCAGGCTCCCTTTGTTGGGGGTGGGGGGGAAGTAAACCAAAATCTCCCTGCAGTCCAGCAGACAGCCCCTCCCTCATATACAAGGGACCAGAGGCCTCATCCAGATCCCTTGACCTTGCCCATTTCAGGGCCAGACTTCTTTTCTGGATCCTCCCCTTCCTGCTGGTCCCTCCCTGCCCCCAGCAGTTGGAGAATCCCACAGGCCTTCCCACATCTGCATGTGCCCAGGAGTGACCCCACACTGCAGCTGAGTCCTGGCTCCACCACTCGCTAGCCAGTGACCTTGAGCCAGTGATTTCAGTGATGCAAGCCTCACTCTCTGCATCTGTCAGTTGGGACAATAGTGGCCCCCACTGCACACAGCGGCTGGGAGGCTCACAGCAGGGGACACGTGTGGGAGCCCTTGGCACTCTGCTCAGGAGGCAAATGCTGGCTGTTCGGCTGCTGCTGCCACTACACTGCTGGGACTGAAGTTGCCGGGAGACCTCTCCTCTCCCACCCACACCCACCCTTCCCTCCCTCAGCTCCTGTCTCCAACTCAGCTTCATTCCCAAACTTCATAGTGCTTTTCCATCCTGCCTGCCACATCTAAATCAAAAGTCACTCAACAGATAGAAACAGTGAGAAAGCATTTTATTTCTGAAGTTGTTAATTTTACTCTAGAGTCCCCCCAAAAAAGCACTCATCTGTCAAACAAATTAAAAAAAGAAAAAGGTGCTGAAAGAGCTTTAAAAGTAGTTATTTAAGTGCCAACCACAAGGAAACCGAAATGGACGTGGCTCCATTCTGTAGCTGAATGAGAATGATCTGTGGAGAGCCCCAGATCCTCTCCTGGGAGAGGAGAGGGCAATGACAGCGGTTTTTGACATCCAGGAATGGCTAGTGTCGTCCTGCCAAACCGTGTACTGTGCACACACTCGGGAAAGCCACTCTCCACCTGCAATGAGCTATTCTTCCACCAGTGCTCCATCCATCTCAGAAATGCCAGTCCGCCCCAGGATTTCTTCTGCTAGGTACCTGCTGCGCTCTCCCCAGAGCTCTCATGGGCCCGTGGGGCACAGGATGCGACCCCAGTGCGGAGCTCCTCGCTCCCTCACCCAGAGGCTGGGCTTCCCTGGATGCCCGTTAAAACTCTGAGGAAGCATACAGCTTCTCCAGGGATGAAACAGCCCACTTTCTCAGTCGAGGTCTGAATCTAGAGCACTTTCCAACTCCACAATGAAATCAGATCCCAACAATGAACCCATCTCTCTTTCTAAGAGAGTTGCCAACTTAACCAGTTCCCGCAAAGTCCTTCCAACCGAGTCACCCCGACTACCTGAGCCCAGGCAAATCATTACAGGACGGGCTTTCCTGCCCCTTGAGCCCAGCTCCCCGAGAAGGACTGGGCGGACACCCGGCGCTCCACGCAGGGCTTCCCACAGCCCCGGCACCGCTCACCTCGCTCATGTTGGCTTCAGCTCCCCAGCGTGTCCTGCCACTCAGCACAGAGAGCACTGCTCAGGTCCTGCTCGGCCGTTCTGGCTTTTCTCTTAAAAAGAACTGCCCGGTGGCATCATGCCTCCAGCCAGCCAATCAGAGGCCTTCACCTGTCTGCAAGATGCAAGCATCCAAGAGCACCTGGAGCCCCCTAGCGGAGAGGAACGGCGTGACAGGTCCCTGCCCCTGGTCCATTTGGAAGGAGCAGGTGGAGCAGGAGAGGGAAACCTGGAAGAGGGACGCGCAGGGACAGACTGCTTTCACTGTGGCGTATGGAGGAGCTCTGCTGGCTTTTACTTGTTGACTTTGTGGCCTGCCCCCTTGCTGAATATGCGTATTGGCTTCTATGAGTCTCTGGCGGATTTCGAGGGTCTTGGGTTACAGGATCCAGTCATCTGCAAGCCAGGGTGATTTCTCCCTCTTCTCCTGTTTTTTATTTCTTTCTCTTGAGAGGGTGCTCTGACACAGGCTCTGAGCCCTATATTTGTAAGAAAATAGATGGATCATGAGATCATCATTCTAGGTGAAACAAATCCAACTCGAAAGGTAAAGCGTCGCATGGTTTCGCTATGAAAATATTTAAGTATAAACAAGATAAAGAGCAAAGTAAGGTGCTGTGGAAGGGCAGGGGAGGGGGACTTTAGGAGGTGGAAGGGGCTCCGAGGGCAGGGAGTGGAGTGATGTACTGAAGATGCTACATGTGTGTGTGGAGCAGCTTGCCAACCAAAGCAGTGATTGTGTGCCACAGACATACACTAATACATTTTATTTTAATTTAATTTAAAAGTAATACAAAGATGGCCATTGAGTTCTTGTTTGTTGATTTACTTGCAGAGGGCAGGGGACACATGGAGAGATGCACTGCAAGTACTAGCGGAAGGAAGAATTCTCAGCAGCCCCAACATGCAGTCTCTCACCCTTCTCGGGGCACACTGAAACAGTGACAGACTGCGCATGGTGGTGCACACCTGTAATCCCAGCACTTGGGGAGGCTAAAAACAAGACGATCACTACAAATTCTATCTGTGTAGTGTGACCCTGTAGATACTGTATAAATACATTTAAAAAACAAGAAAAGAAAAAAGTTTGGGGCAAAATGAACCTATTTGAAACCTAGACAGTTGGAGTTTACTGCCTTTTTAGAAAACATAATGGATTAGCAAATACTGGGCCTGGTCTGGCTGGGCTTAGCAGACTGTAGCCCTCAGTGGACACACAGCGCTGCCTCCTTCTCCCTCCTCTGCACCCTGACCCTCACCTGAGCTAATCATCTGCACAGCAGATGCACATGCAACATTTCTGAACATGATTGAGAATTTTCTATTTGAGTTCCTCCATCCTCTCTCTCATCTAAAATAATCTGACCTCTGCATGCAGCCTCTGGTCCCCCTGCATCCAGGGAAGCTCACCTCTTCTTTCCCAAGGCATCCACCAGCAGTGGAAGAGGGGCTTGTGTGGGAGGAGCAAGGCAGGTGACCCCAGAGACCTCTGTCTTGCTCCCCTTCTCATTTCAATGCCGCAGTCCCCCCTGCAGCAGCTGCATCCTTATGCCTCCAATCATTCCCTGAGCATGGATGCCGGGGTCCTTCTATAACCTGCAGTCTCAGCCCAATTAACTGTCTAAACTTGCCTTCTGCCAAGGACTGTCTAGGCTATGTGTAGAGCCCATGGGTCACCCTTACATGAAAATGGTCATGGGTGTTTGTGTTCAGAGGCACCATGTGACATGTGTGTGCAAGGGCTTTCCCACTGAAGTGGTCCTGGTGGTTTATAGAATGGGGCTCTAACAAGTCCTTAATTATCTCACTGTCCCCTCTCCAACAGGTGAGCTCCTCCCTCTCCCTTCCCACAGTGATGCCCAGAACTGCAGACTCAACTCACACTAGGAACTAAACTATGTTCTCCCAACTTTCACATTTTAAGACCTAGCTCCCAGCCTGGCTGTATTTGAAGAAACAGGGTCTTTCATAAGGGAATCGAGGTTAAATGAGACCACAGGGAAGGTTCTAACCCAATGTAAGTGGTGCCCTTATAAAGAGATAGATCAGGGCACAGATGTATGCAAAGGTGACCACATGAGAACCCAGGGAGCAGCTGCCACCTGCGAGCTGAGGAGAGAGGCCTGGGAAGAGATCCCCTGCCTAGAAAGGGATCATGGACTTCAGCCTCCAGAATCTTAAGACAATAGGATCCTTTCACCACAATTAAGCTGACAAAGACATCTGGCCACAGCCAAGGTCAACATCTGCAGGGCTCACTGGTGGACAGCTCCATCGCAGCTCTCAGGACTGGAGAGCACATTCTCTCTACCACTGAAGATGGACTGGGAATCCAAGCCTAAGAATGAGGGCCTCCATAGCAGCAGATAGAAGAGACTTGTTTCCCATGAGCTGCCAGCAGGCAGCTGGGAACAGGGCCACAGCTCAGCCATGAGTGCAGCGGAATCCGGAGGAAGCTGAATCCCTGGTGTCAGCAAGTGCACTGTTCCAGGGTCAGGCACAGACTGAGAAGATCCTGAGCCACAGTGGATGTGTCTGAGGACATGGACTTGGATCCCGTGGCTTCCCTGGGCCCGTAGGGCTGTTCTGTCTTCTTGTGGAGGCTGAGTGCACCCGTGTCCGAAGGTGATGTGGAGGCTTCCGTCTGGGAAGATGACAAACGCTGTGCCTCCCAGCCACCAAGCAATCACCAGGTTAGATCTCTGCTTGCACTGACAGGAGCACACAGCCTGTGATGAGGGAAGGCAAGCACTATACCCGAAGGAGCTACAAGACTTGCCAACATGTGCTAGGTTCTGAGAGGATTAGATCCAGGCTGGAGGAACAGGAGCAGAGTATCCAATGTCATCTCGGTTGGACATGGGGGAGGCCACCACAGAACTAGCGCCTGATACCAACAGACTTGCTGCATCCAGGAGGAAGAGACCAAGTGAAACATTTAACTATCAAAAAGCAAAGTGAGCACAGTAGCCAGGATGGGTAGAAGGGACCCAAGGACACCCTAGGCTTGGCCTGCAGAGTGCTGTGCAAACAGATGTTAATGAAACACAACTGAGCCAAGAGCAGAGGCAGCAGGAAAGCAACAACTGCACCTCTATTGGTGTGCTCAAAAAGGAACAGGGTGGGACTGGAAAATATGGCTCAGTGGCACAGTGCATGCCTGGCAAGCACAAGGTCAAGGGTTCACCTCCTGGCACAAAAATTAAAAAAATAAATAAATAAAAGAATAAGGTGATTCTGTTCCCTGCCTCAGGGGACAGTGACAAAGTCAGGGGGCATTTAACTGTCACAACTAGAGGGAAAAATTTTAGTTGTAACAACCTAGGTGTATCGGGGGTCTTACGCAGATCCAATACTTAGAGACCAAGCATGCTACTAAATACATTGCAACATTCAAGAATATTCCTCACAGAACTGAGGAGATAGCTTGGCAGTCTAAGCACCTTCCTGGCAAGCACAAGGAGGCAAGTTCAATTCCCAGTACTACATATAGTGCCAGCCCTGAAACTGGGCGTGGTGGTGCACATCTGTAATTCCAGTACTAGGAAGGCTGAGACAGGAGGATCACTATGAGTCTGAACTGTGGAATGAGACCCTGTATCAAATAAATAAATAAATAAATAAATTTTAAAAATTAAAATTAAAAAAAGAATATCCCTCCCAATAAGGAATAGTCCTGCTTCGCATGTTAATTGTACCAAGGTTAAGAAATCTCAATCCATAGCCTGGAACTCATCCACCATTGACGCTGGCCTGAGCACTTGCCACTCCAGTCCCGTGCCTGAGCCCATCCACTGTCTGGTCTGACCCGCAACCCTGCCAGGTAAGGATCCCAGGAACTTGCTTCCATCTCCCTGCACCCCGCACCTGAACTATAGTCCCGAACCTATCCACCAACCCCTCTGGCCTTGTGCCAGCCTGGTAAGGACCCTCAGCCTGAGTCCATCCTCAGACTCAACTCCATAACTCCGACTCCACCCACAGTCCAGACCTACAAGGCCTAACAGCAGCCAGTGGCCTGAGCTGCAACTCACAGCCAGGCACCACTGGAGGGGAACAAGCTGGGTGGATCCAGAACAAACCCCCATAGGTGCTAACAGCATAACTTCACCAAAGTACAGAGCTAACTGCCATACAAAATGATAACAACAAGGAGTAAGATGCAGTCGCAGGGCCCAAGCCCATCCAAATCAAACACAGGAGATGATATCATGAAAGAAAATGAGAAACATGCAACCAAAAACTCTGAAATTAAGGTAGACCGACAATTACAGAAACTTATAGAGCAGCTCAGATCAGAGATAACATCTGAAATAAAAAAAGAAATCCGTGAATTAATAGAATCTGAAGTGGGAAAACAATTGCAGAAATGCAGGGAACAAAGCAGAACAGAAATAACCCTTGAAGAAAAAAAAAAGATATGTCTAAATTAATAGCATCGAAAATAGGGGAACAAATGAAGAAAGGTAAAGAGGAGAGCAGAGCAGAAATAATCTCCGAACTAAAGAGAGAAAGAATAACTATAATGAAAGACTTAAGTAATATTAAAGAAGACACTGATAAAAAGTTAGAGGAGAATAGAAAAATGATGGATTCCATGACTGAGCATAAGAAAGAAATAGATCACCTGAAACGGTATCAAAGAGATATACAAGAAAATATAATCTCAATCACAAGCTGGCAAAACTGTATGAATGAAAGTGAAGATAGAATCTCAGATCTTGAAGACACACTTGCAGCTAGTGAAAAGGCAAGAAAGGATCTCTTAAAAACAACCAGGATGCAGGAAAAAATAATTCAACA
>PVKN010003296.1:0-37942 GCA_004027915.1 Capromys pilorides | reverse complement strand
TTATACTGCTATTGATATTTATTTATATGCTTTGAATGTTAGAATAAGAATAAATATTCCTTTTAGAAATAGGAAAGAAACATATAATATATGCCACCACTGGCAAAATAAAGAATGTTGGAAAGGTTTGTATATTAGCAAAATTAAAAATTTTAATGACAGTAAACTTTAGGGTTACTGTTAAGATTTTGAACATAGAATGATAAACTTGAAGATTTAGGAGATAACTGGTAGGAAATACGTTTATTATACATGATTCTTGTGTTCCTTTGAGCTATTTATTAAAAATCACATACCTGGGGTCAGTGAGATAGTTCAGTGGTCTAAAGTACTTGCTTAGGCAAGCTTAGGCAGGTGCAGGGGACTGTGGTTCAATTGCAGGCACCAGATACTGTATCACACCCACCCTCAGGGCAGGCTGAACCAGCCTCCCCGCCCCCCCCCCAAAAAAAACACATGCCTCTTCTCCAAAAACACATTTAGCTAAATTTAATCCTGAAAGAAAACCATCTCCAGGGAAAACTGATCAACTTTTTGTGTTTAGCTTATAAGTAGACTTAAGGATAGAATTAATATGTAGTTAGAGTACAGAGTAAATTCAGACTCTAATGCTGGTTTCCTTCCCCGGATTTGTTTGTTTGTTTGTTTTGCAGTACTAGGGATTAAACCCAGGTTCTTCACACTAGGCTACATCCCCAGCTCATTTATAAAAGATTTTGTTTTGTTATTTACTTATATTTTTTTCATGACAAGTTCTCCCTAAATTGCTAAATTGTCCATGCTAAGCTCAAGCTTACAGTCCTCCTGCTTTAGCCTCTTGATGTTCTAGGATTACAACATTATCACCACACCTGTCCAAGAAAAGTCATATAATTGGCAGGAATTTGGAGTTCTCCCTTGAGTTGCCAGAAGTCTCTATAACCCTTGTGTTGACCCTTCCATACTGTGAAATAATTTTAATGTCTCAGAAAACTTAAGTCGCTTCCTTAATGAGATATTCGCTTAAAACTACTATCCCAATAATCTGAATTATATTATATTATTTTCTCTTATAAGATGTGTTTATGCATCTCAATCTGTCATTGTATATTATTCGTCTTTACATTCAGTGCATAGCTTCTACATGAGACTTTAGGTGTCTTTAAGTAAGGTAGAAACTATCTCTATTTTTATAATGTTCAGCACAGCAGTCAATGAATGGTTTTTAAATGCATAAAAGATAACATTTGTCTCCAAGCATCTTCCAGGAAAACAACCATTCACCAAAATTGTATCACACTTACCCTCTCAGCTTAAACCCTACTTGTTTCACAATTCCTGCTGTTGCCCATACCCTTATCAAAGTAAAACTGCTTCTGTTAGAAAAGCACCAGAATAGAATTTGTAGAAGAAAGCCAATGTAAGTAAATCCATTCAACTATCACTTCCATGAAGATATGTTGTAGACTCTATGTGATCATAGTATCTCCCCTGCCAGGTAAGTATGTGTATTATAGATTCTAGAAAAAGATACAATATAAATTGTAAAAATACTAAACACATGCATCATAGAATTAACATAAATTTGTTTTGAAGGTCACATGTTAATTCTGGAAAAAAAAAAAAAAACCTAGTTAGGTGGATGCACCAGTATCTGGATACTGGATGCTTTATCCATGGATAAACAACAGTAAGTGCAATGTACTGAGTACAAATTTATTAATCATTACACTAAGTCTCTTATTTTATCTAAAATTCAGAAAATCTGGTTGTAGTGTTTACAATTCTGTTTATTATTAAGGAAACTGAGTCTTAAACGCAATTTTGTAAAATCATACTAGTGTAAGTAGTAAAATTGTAGTTTAAGCCAGGGCCTTGCCAACATATATGTGTCACATGTCACAAATCTTTACCACATGTCACAAACTTAAAGTCTTAATGAATGTATAAAACATCCAAACTGCATCATATTCTTCAATGTGTGATGGGAAAGACGTTTAGAGTAAGTACAGGGAACAGTATCCAATGTATTTAATTTTCTGTTTACTTTCATAAAGATAATAACACACAGAGAGTCGCTACATGTCCTCTGAAGAAGAGCATGCGGCAGCTGCTCCAACAACCTGTGCAAATAGGGATTCTGCAGAGCTCCGCCCCTCTAACAGAGTCCTCACTGTGGCATTAGACTGCATGACAGCTTACACCACAAGAAGGCTGGAATTTGTCTTGATTGGTACTAATAACCTACCTCTAGGAACATGAACACATTCATATGTTCAACCATTTAATTTATGATCAAACTCTCATCAGTCACAGTGGCAAGCTGAGAATTTGGCAGAATGTGGAAGAACAATAGTGTACTCGCTAACTTTGTGAAGAATTGCCTTTTCTGCATTGAGGGATTTTTATAATTATAAAAATGGCGACACCAGTGAAGATGATAATGTCTTTTTCTCACATAATTTTCACAACCCTTCACTGCGAGCACTGTACTTTTCTTTCTTTTTAGTCGCTTTGTTATTCACTCATTCATGAAGTGGGACCCTGTGTTGCGCCATCTGTGCCACTCGCAGATGAGCACAGTGCGAAGTCCACCTGCACAGGACCCACTGTCAGGCACATGAGCCTGCTGCCCTGAGGGTTACGCTTTGCACAGCTGAATTCTTGATTTCAGCACTTCCTCCACCATCCTAGTGCCGTTTTTAGCTGTATTTTGCAGCTCTGCTACAGGAACACCAAAGCCAGACTTCACACCTTCTCTGTGAATCCAGGGGCACTTTGCTGCCATTTGAAGCTGTTACTGGCTTCTCCCTTCCCCTGCCTCATGTACCTCTGTCACATACATCTTCCTCAAGTGCATTTAATCATGGCTTTCTTTCGCTCATTAGGTCTGTCTTCTAAAATTTTCAGTGACTCACCCTTTCCTCAAAATCAAACAGCAAACTTTTAATTTCAAAACTTTCCCAACCTACTTTATGCTCCCCGGGAAGATATTTGTTTACTAGAGGATCATTTTGCTCATTTATTCTTTATTACTGTGTTTCAAAATTTCAACAGAGCCCCTACAAAACTTAACTCAACAGTGAGCATGAAGGGAAGGGACTATGTTGTGTGCTTGATTTGAGCACTCTCAGTAAATCAAGAAGTGCTTTGATAAACATTTTCTGATGTAAGGGTTGAATACTGTGCATTGAAATGGTAAAAAAAAAAAAAAAAAGGTATAGTTCTTGATCAATATAATGTTTACTTGCTGTATTTATTATTCCCAATGCTTATTACTAGTACCTTACTGCCTTTTCCCTGGAAAATGCCTCATCAGTAAACAACAGCAATAACAAAAAATAAAGCTTTCTGCTGTCCATGCAATTTATGCCAAAAATGGATTGATTTTTTTTTATAGTCTCTCTTTTACTATCTATTAATATGACCTGGCATGAGGGAAAAATCAAGACTTGTGATTCAAATGGCTTTAGTGATTTTAAGACTCTCTCAAGAAAAGAGGAACATTCTTAAAAGGGTTGAAGACAAGACCTGCACATGCATACATAGGGCAAATCTCATCCCAGGGCTAAAAGGAACCCTGCAGGTCCTCTCTCATAATCGCTACAGATAAGAGCTGGTTCTCATGGCCGATATTTAATTAAATAAGTTCTTAGTCCTTGTGCCAGTTAAGCATCTACTTCACAAGTTTCTCACAGCCCCCAAAATCGTTCCCTTGCAGTAGCATCTATTAAATGCTACAATTCATAAGCCAGGCAATGTGTAGCTCCATCTGGGGGGCGGGGGGGGCAGGGGGGTGCTACATAGGACAAGTGTAATAACCCGGCTCTTACTCAATTTTTTGAAATTAATGTCTCAGCTAACTAAATGTTTTATTTTCTGAAAGCATTTTCACTTGACATGAAACTGTTTTCAATAATACTACAGCAGACAGAATCAATTTACTCAGCAACCAATAATATTTTTTAAGTTCCCTTACTGCACACAAAACTAGAATAAGCTAGCATTGTGACAATAAATAACATGGGCTTTGCAGTTAAATTAGCTTGGATTCTAGTATCAATTTCTGCATTTCTTACCTGAGTAAGCACAGGAAATTTTACCACTTAAACTTCAGTTTCCTCATCCCTAAAGTAAGTTCATGCTAATAATAGTCGCTGTAGCAGGATGCGGCATTTAAATATGAAAGTAGCATATTTAAAATATCTAAACACTACAAGGACAACAATATGCATTGTACCAATTATTGGGAATGTACTACTAACATGTTTTGAAACTGTGGTATTATTTTTTTCTTATTAAAAGTAATAAAAAATAATAAAATATTTAAACAACCAGAGAGATAGCTCAGTGGAATAAGTGCTTGCCTAGCAAGTGCAAGGTTTTGAGTTTGATCCCTGGTATCACCAAAAATAAAAATAAAAAATAAAATAAAGCTCAGAAGACTAAGTGCCTGCTTAGACAAGAACAGGGACCAGGGTTCCATCCCGAGCTCCACATGCTACATGGGCCATGTCCCCAGGGGGTGACTCTACACTGAGCCACTGAGACTAGGCGTGGTGGCTCACACCTGTAATACCAGGTAGCTCTAGGAGGATCACTGTAAGTCCAAGCTGTGTAGTGAGACTGTGTACCAAATACATAAACAAGCAAATAAACAAAAATCTAAGCACATAGAAACATTCAATAGGTTATCAATTTTTAATATTTCACTGACTTAATTTTAATATTTAATAATGATTTGTATTTACATTTTTCTTCCTATATGTATCTCAAGAAAAAATTATAAAATTGGTGAAGGAGCATTGATATTAACTCATTTTATGAAATATAACAGATCATTCCTATCCAGTAATCTGAAGGATTTATCGATCTTCCATTTTGGAAGAAGAGGCAATTATAAAATTCCTTGTGAACAATTTAAAATGTACTACAAAATAATAAAGGTTTATAAGAAAATGAAGTCCTTGCTTGAGCTAGAACATAAAGAGGTATATCATGATGATCATGTAATGCAGAAATCTGCAAGAAAGTTCATCTAATTGCATCTTTAGAAGAGCTGTAGTGTGAGACTGAACTCAATTCAAAATAAAATAAACCAGAGAATAATGCCAAATCATCAAACTCAGTTTAAAAGAGGAAAGTGCAATGAGAACTTTTAGATATTGTAAGCAGGTCTAGGGACGTTTGTATTCTTAGAAAGCCTTTGGCTCTCTATGAGCCAAGGAATCTTTACAGTTTTGAATTAAAGGTCATATGTGAATTTGGAGTCTTTCTTTTCCTTTTCTTTTCACTACTGACTCCATTTTCATTTAGGAGATATTAATGCCTAAGAGGAAAAGAAAGTGCTTTGTTAGCTTATAACAAAGTAGGTCAGATCCAAGAGGGCAGAGAGCAGCTTGGAGGAGGGGGAAGATCAGAGCTGTTTAGAAGGAGGCAAAAAATATTGCAGGCTGATCCCAGTGGCTGGCATTCGTTACCAGCACCGGCGTGCCTCCTTGACAAAACAGTGCCAACACGCTAAATTAATGGGTTGTGGGGAAAGTCTCTTTCCCCCAGAGCAAAGATCAGGGGGGTTCCTGGCTTAGACTCAGGGCAGCAATATTGAAATACTACGTGGAATTTAAGGGATAAGCATCACAGCTGATAGTAAATGTGATGAGGCTGTTTCTGATTAAGCACCAGCAGAAAGAAAGTTGCAATTCACAGGTATTCAATAAACAACAAACCCTGATATTTATCTCATATTATCAGATATTTTATATTTTTTTATTCCTTTTCAATACCGTCTTTCTTGCTACCAAAACAGTTGCTTCCATTATTTAATATTATCAGCTATTCACACACATAAATAATTTAATATTATCAGCTATTTAATATTGTCACCTGCTCACACCCCTTTTATCTATGGCAAGAAACTTAACCTACTCCATGCTTTGAGAAAGAGCTCTAATTTTTTTTTTTTTTTTTTAACTGGGGATTGAACTCAGGACCCTATGATTGCCAGGCAGGCACTTATTCTACTGAGCCATCTCCCCAGCCCTAAGAGCTCTACTATTTAAAAAAAGAATGTGCAGATTAAAGTACCTATTTAGACAGACTCAAGGACCAGAGTTCGATCCCCAGAGTGCCATGCTGGCCCCACCCCCAGGGCACAGTGAGACTTCTACTGAGACTTGGCATGGTGGTGCATTCTTGTAATCCCAGCATTTAGGGGCCCCAGTGTTTGGGAGGCTGAAAACAGGAGGACTGCTACAAGTCCAATCTGTGTACTGAGACCCTGTAGTCCCTATAATAAATACATAAAAGGAAAGTAACACTTTCATCATCATTTTTAAATCTTATTTATTTATTTGGTACAGGGTCTCACAATGTAGTTCAGGCTGAATGTGCTATTCCTGTCTCAGCCTCCTCCGGAACTGGGATTACAGGTGCGTGCCACTATACCCAGTTTTGGAGGCCAGCACCACACGAGGCCCACTCAACATGTGGTACAGGGGATCAATTGCACTTCCCAGGCAGGTGCTTAGGCCACCAAGATCTCTTCAGGCCTCATCATCATTTTGTACCTGGTAGAGGATTTGTTTCTTGTTATAGCTATATGTTCTACCCATATTGTCTTACACATGAAAAGAAATCTTGACAAAATTTTACCTCCTATACTTGCTTACCATGTCCAATGAAGAATGAAGTGACAGTTTACACTTTTGATTTGTTCCAACTACAAAGCAAAAATAAAATATGGAAAAATTACCAATGAAAATATTCTTAAATTTTTGCATAAAAGAGTATAAGTATTGTTGCCCATATTAATCCTGTGAAGTAATGTTACTTACTAAGGAAGGGAAAGACTGATGCAAAAGAAAAAAATAGAAAAAGGAAAACTGAAATGCAGGAAGATGTGTGGATATGTAAATCATTCTGCTGTGAAGCTGGCAATCTGTTCTCTTAGTGAATGCAAGATGGGCCGAGAATTTTAAAGTATTCTTGATTTACTGCAGGGCTTATCCCACTCCACTTTAATATTAAACCTCTGTGACATTACAAGTTGTCATTTTTATCACTATAAGACTTGAACTTCATGCAAAGGGAGTATGAGGAGTAAGTATGTAAGGAACTAGAGCCCAGGCCCACCATCGAGATTGCCAATAGGAAAGTGTCACAGAATATAAGCCAACTGCAGCTTCAGGGCTTCCGAGTGGAAGGGTCCAAGTGGACTTCTAGAGAGATAACACTTTCAGTTGCTGCAGAAACAAATGATGCTGTGGAAATAATTTTTCACCAGTGGATTAAGGAAGATGTGCAACTTCATGATTTGTGTAGAATAGCCACAGTCACTGGTTTTATAAAATCACATTATGAAGAAAAGTGTGCTGTAAATACACTAAACTCTACCTGTGGTCATCCTTGACAGGACCCTGGAAAGTAAGATTGTTTGAGGGAAGGCTTAAACTGTAATAGTTTCACCCACAACATTAAACATATGAAAAAGAAACTAAAACCCATATTAGTTGCACATTGGCTGAAAAGAAATATATTCATTTATTAATTCTCTTGATTTTTACTTTGCAACATTGCTTTCATAATTATACTCAATGCATTTTTCTTTTGGTAGGCCTTTGAAATTCTCTGAGGTCTGAGGCTAAGGAATAAACTCCAACGGTGGGTGGATAGACTGGACATTCAGAAGAAAATGTTTCAGTCCTTCTGAAGAGCACTTTTTGCCCTTTTTATTAAACAGAAATAGCACAAGTCCCTGCTCTACAAAAAAAGGATCCAAAAGTTCCTAAAGACCCAAAAGGAAGTTAGCCTATTTCATATTTTATTCCTATGAAGAGATTTTGTGCAAGATGCTGCTTCTTGAAACCAGATAATTACATGTGCATTAGGAGACTTAAATTAAAATCTCCTTTTCTTACCCATATTTTCTTACCCAGTCATGGAGGATGAGCATAGCGTGCTTCAAAGAGCACTGAAACCTACTTGACACATGACATCTGGGCCAGGTTTGTTTGGGTGAACTGAAAACCAAGTTGTGTCCTGTTTTTGCACAGCCTCCATAGTGATTGGGAAATGGTGGTGTGAGATGGAGCCCTGCCTAGAGGGAGAAGAATGCAAGACGCTCCCTGATAACTCTGGATGGATGTGTGCTACAGGCAACAAAATTAAGACCACAAGAGTAAGTCTGCTTACTTCAGCTGTCTTGTGTTACAAATGGTATTATGCTTCTTAGTGTTGTGCAAGCAGTTCCCAGAGAAGCATTGAACAGGAAAGAAAAGAATTTTCGCAACAGAAAACATTCTCATCTGTACAAATCAGTGTCCTTTCTTGAGTAAGAAGTTAGAATTGAACTTGGCTTTTCTGTACTGAGCAGTTACGTGCTTCTGCTACATTAATAAGTAAATCATCATCTAGGGTGCTCAGAATGATCTTCAAGTTAGAGTTCTGCCCAGATGCCTAGCTGAAAAGATCTGCACATAAACACAGAATTTTCTAAAAGTTTTCAAAGGGAATCTTTTAAAGAAATGAAAATGTGTCTGTGAAGGGAATAACCATGCCTTCATTTCTCTGGTTAAATCAGCAGTAATCCCCAAAGTGTACAACAGCCTGTAGGGTAATGCTGCATAACCTAGAAGAATTGTTGTCCCGATGGTGGGCCAGGAGGGAGAGGCCCAGCAAGACCAGTTATTAACCCTAAAGAGGATGGGATCCTAAAGGAGGTGGAGTAAAGAAGTTGTGGGAGGGACACTTAAGGCAGCTACTATTTATCCACTAATATGAGAGCACGACATTCCAACAATTAGTATGGATGCATGTATGCGTACCACTCTGACGTCAGCTCTGGTATATGTGTGTGCATGTGTATGAATGTTTTAATTTTCTGTGCATTTTTTTAAAGCAATCTCCACCAGTTACAAATCAGAGGATCCTGAACTTTTGATCTACCAAAAAAATGACTGAAATTTAAAAAAGCCTCTCTGATTCCAATTCCTGTACCATGAATCTTAACTGGTCTTTCTTTTGCTGTCATCTTTCCAAAAAATACAATTATTTGTTGCAGATTTGTGATATAAAAAAGAAAACTTATGCTACCTAACACTATATAAAACACATTTTTTCATTGCAAGATTATGTGTCCAATTTAGTCACCTATATTTTGACCCACTAGACAATAAATGATCGTATCTCACTGACTTGCAACCAAGAAAGATTTCCAAGCCAGCCTGGCTTGTCGACATATATGGATTAGCCAGTGCCTCTGTCTTCAGCATGGGTTATTGTATTTCACATAGTGGAATACCTAGAAAAGAGAGCACTCTGAAATTAGCATGTGGCACTTACCCACAGAAACCATTTTTAATTGGCCAGTACAGAATATCAGATTTCACTTTGGTTATGTTTTGCAATCTTTCTGCTTTCAGCCTCCCCAGCACTGGGCTGGTGCTGCATGTGGTGGAACTGCAGTCCCTGCACTTGCCTATGCCAGCACTTAGTCTGCTGAGCTGTCTCACAGGCCCTAGTTCATTTTATTAAGTTTTTCTAAAGTGTGGCCAGTACACTTTAACCCAACCACCACTGTTTTAAACATGCTGGTGATGGGTTCTCTATCAAATCTCCATGTTCTATTCCAGTCTGTAACTAATCATCTTTTTTTCTGATGGTGTCTCTAGATCTAAAAATCATGAAAGAAAATTAATGTACATCAAGTTATTTCAAAATTTAAATCTAGAATATTCCAACAGTACTAATGAGAAGGTTCTTCAAAAGGGAAACTATAAGGCCGCCCAAATAGCTCAGCAGAGTAAAGCACCTGCAAGCAGGTGCAGGGGCTGAGGTGTTTCTTCCCCAGCCTGCCATGTGAGCCCTGCCTCCAGGTCATGCTGAGACTGCAGTTGAGACTGGGCATGGTGATGCATGCCTATAATCCCAGCTCATGGGAGGCTGTAAACAGGAAGATCACTATGAGTGTGATCTAGTAGTGAGACCCGGAACACCCTATAGACTCTTTCCTAAAATACAAAAACAAAAAGTCTCAAAATGAGCAAATCCAGAAATTGTTTGTGCTACTTTCCCATGACCTATGCAACTTTATTTTATTTAGTCTCTGTAAATTCTATTTTAAACCCACTGGGCATGTTATAAACTCACCTCAGTCAATACTGTACAAAGGTTGCACAGAATCTGATCACAGTCATAGAGGGAGGACTCGCTGTCTGCTACCCCCTGGGAGGGCTGAGTGCAACTCAAGCAGTTGGGTGTAAAGAGAAATAACATACTGTGCAGTCAGAGCAAACCCAGGGTGTGCCTCTTGTGATGTGTGCAACCACTTCAAATGAGGAAGGAGGAGACTGCTCTGCAGCCAGTGCATCCATCACCTGGGAATCCTCAAATCCATCTTTAGAGTAGGAAAAGAGCATGCCTTTTTAAACCTCAGAAGCACTGAAACACTACACATGATATATACTTTCTCACCCAATTTTCCCAAGAAGTTCACAGTGTGATAACTTTTAGACATTAAAGACATGAATTAACTCCAGAGGATGCATAAAGGATCCATCTGCTCTGTACAGGTTTCAGATGAACACTGGTTCTTAAATCAGAGACTCCCGGAGTAGTTTTTTATTAGTTTTTCTGTTCCACTATGTATATTTTCTCGGCTGAACACATATATGCCTGCACGCTTCAAATATTGACTCTAGCAATTTAACTTTTAAAATAGTTTAATTCACAGCTGTACTTTATTATGAGTCATATATTTTTATTATTCTGTCCTTATTCAAGTGTTACAAAGAGAAAAACAAAGAAAGCCACCTCTTTTGTTCTTATATGGAAGGCTGATTCCAAAGAACACTCTCAGAAAGAAAAGACAAATAAAAACTTTAAAGGATGAATAAACATACCTGGTTGGTTTAAATGACAGTTGAGAGTTGCTTTCATACTGCTATTGTTTACAGTAACTCCAAGTTAAATATAATTGCCAGAAAGCTTCCTAGGACTTCATTCTCGTTTGCTATATAAGAAAAGATTTTTCAAAACCTTTCTATTCGGCATATTATTTTTTAAAAAATCCAATGGTAAAATTCTCCAGAGGCTTTGAAATGCAGATAAACGAGTTTTTGAGGAATCTGCACGCTGATTTCCAACTGGTTGTACCAGTTTGTAGTTCCACCAACATGGAGAAGGGTTCCTTCCCCTCCCCTGCCACATTCTCTCCAGAATTTCCCATTGGTTCACTTTTTCATGACAGCCATTCTTTCTACAGTGAGATGGCATCAGTGTTGTTTTAATTTGCATTTCTCTGATGGCCAGCGACACTGAATATTTTTTCATGTATGTATTTGCCATTTGTACTTCTTCATCTGAGAAGTGTGTATTCACCTTGGATGCCCATTTTTGGATTGGATCTTTGAATTTTGGGGGTCTGATTTTTTTAAAATTCCTTATATGTTCTAGATGGAAGGCCTTTATTGGAGGGACAGTTGGCTAAATTTTTTTCCAATTCATGGGTTTTCTTTTTTCAATCTGTTAGTGATTTTTAATATTCAAAATTACATACAGGATAGCTTGAAATACTATACTGCTTATTTCTACTGGTCTGTTGAAAGGAATAGCTAATGCTTTTATTTTTCATTTTTAAATTCTTTTGGCCAATTTTGCATGCTTATATCTGGCATTCTGAACAACTCATTTGAAGACAGCAATATGCAATATAACCACCATTGTTGTAAACAAGATGAGGCTCCTATCATCTTGTTTAGTGAAATTCTGTATCATTTCTGTTTTGTTAATGATATTTTATTGTTTTAAAAAAATAAAAATAAAAGTTTCTCTCATTTTAACTGTAAAAAATATAGATGAGTGTAGATCCATGTGTGATCTAATTTAAAATATTATTGTATTATTTTTTAAGTAGAATTGAATATAGAAATTCATTGTTTCTTCTAAACTGCCAGATATCTCATAATGTGAACTGGCCTGAAAAATAGAACTCTAGCAGAGGAAAATGTTGGATCTGCTTAACAATGTAAGCAAAAATAGAAATAAAATAAGAAGGGAAGATTAGATGAAGAGAAATTTAGAAGAATAAAGCTTAAGAATAGAGGCAGACTCCTGCATGCCACCCTGGAGAAAGGAATGGCTAATTTTACAACAATTTTCAAGACCCAATCTGAAGTAGAGTAAAGTAAGTAGCACACATCCTCCTGGTGAGAAGTTAAGTTCCTCTGGTTGAAGGCTTATGGCTGAGTTTTAAACACCCTCTCTGCTTGGTCATTCAGTTATGTTGTTGATAGTAGCAAGGCTGGCTGCGTAGAGACAGCTTGTGCTTTCCTGTGTTTTTCAATACTCATTTAGTTTCTTCTTTAAATTAATACACCAAATAGAGAATTTGATAAGTGAGGAGGATCTATCCCAGGAACACATCTGTACCTTGCATATGCAGAAATAATTGCTCAATTTGGGAAGACTTCTCCAAGGCGTAGAGAAAATAAGTTATTTAGCAACAATGTAATAATTCCATTGAAAAGTTGAACATCAGTTATGCAAGAAAAAGAAGAAGGAGTGAAATGAGGAAAATCAAAGTCACTTACAAAGAAACAGCCAACTAAGCATCTGCTTAGGCAAGCACAGGGACCAGGGTTCAATCCCTGGCACCACCTGCAGAGCCAGCCCTGCCCTTGGGTACACTGAGCTGGTGACTCAGTTGGGATGTGGTGGTGCATGCCTGTAATCCAAATGCTGGGGAGGCTAAAACAGAAATATCACTGCAAGTCTAAGCTACATAGTGAGATGCTGTACAAATACATAAATAAAGAAATAAGAAAAATTATCAGCTTAAAATAGAATATAATGATTTCTAATACCTTGGAAGGTACCTAATAACTTTGGATTTGCTTCACACATGAGACATGAACATTTCTCACACTGAGGAGAAAATCAATAGTAAGTATTCAATATAAGGTCAAATGTCATTTCATAAAAGGTGAAACCAGCAGATATCAGGTTGGCGAGTTAATCAGAACACATGTCTACGCAAATTGATGTTTTATGTAACTGCCCAACACAAATCCACCATGACTATTTGTCCATAATTTCTTAGGTCCTTCCTCCCAGATGATGATTCTGACTAAACAAATCTGTTCTAATCATCCCAACACTTACTATATTATTCAGAGATCAAAATATCAGCTTTGGTATGTCTCAGCTTCTTCACTCAAAATTCTATAAGATTTAAAATGTTCAGGGAGTCTATAACTTTACAATACTGAAATCCTCAGAGAGAGAGAGAGAGAGAGAGAGAGAGAGAGAGATTTTAAATGATAGTATCGTTATTGAAAAAGAAATAATTTTAAAATAAGGAAGAGAAATTAAAAGAATGGAAAATATTGAGAGATTTAGAGAATTTCAGAATGGAAAGAAACCAGTATATACCATCAAAATTGTCCCCTGGATCCAAATCAATTCATTCATTTCTTTTTAATCAATAAATATGTTCAAGTTTCTACTATCTAAATTCAGTGTAATGATATCCCGAATGTGTTATAGTGAACATGATGGAGCCCTTGGTCTTTCATTGAAGAGAGGTCCTAGGGCTAGGTAAAAATGGATGGAAAAGTGATTTTTTTTCTTTGAAGACAACTGCAATACCAATTTACAAATTTCACTTTCACCATATGGTGAAAAAGAAAATTGAACAAATCCGAAGTGATGGAGTCCATCAAAGTGAATGTAAGCAAAGACAGTTAAATGTATAGAGATGTTCATACTTTCTGTTTTAGTCCCAGCTAACTTTTGAATGCCATTTCTTTACATTTTTATTCCTGCTTAATCCCAAAAGCTTTAAACAAACTCCCATCTCTATACTCAAAATGCCCAATTTCAAAAACCATAAATAATAAGAGATCACAAAGAAAGTACTGTATTTTCTAGAACTTGAATAAAAGCTGTACTTTCAGCAGAGTCACTATTTACGATCTAGACCAAGGATTCTGTGTGCATGCAACCTGTGTGACTGAGTCTTTGGATCCATACTGCAGTCAAACAAGAGGCCTCTACAGTGCTCATGATCACACTACTACTGTATCATTGAGTAAAACTACTTCTAACCTTATGAAAGCTTCATCTGGCCTACACAAATGTTATCTAATATGAAGGCTGTCTTTATAATTCCACTTCTCAAAGTCTTACAATAGTTCAAATTAGAAAAGCTATAAATAACATACTGAGTTCAAATTCTCATCATATAAACACAAGTTGAATACAATATTCACAGGGTCCAATACAAAATGAAAATGCAAGGAACTTACTAATATTGCTAATAAGCTCAAGACAGCAATAGAATGGCATGAAACTAAGCCCCGACCTTTTTTCGAAACAGAGCTCTTTACAACTGAGTAAGAAACAGGCCCCAGAAGCCAGTTCTTGTTAGATATTGCTCCAGGAATCTTTCTCTTCAGTTGTGACAGAAATTAATCTAATGTGTTGATGAAAATATAGAGTCTGTCCACATACTTCAATCACCACTTGAGAATTACTGCTTTAAATTTTAACACTTTATAATCACATTATAAAAAGCAATCTGTTTTTAAAAATTTAAGGAGTCCTCATTTTCTGCGTAACTGCACCTTTTGCATCATCTTATACTTTTGTCCCTGAAATGTCTTTCTTTTTTGATTTCAGATTCATCCAAGAACCTAACAGAAGCACTTGTGATAGCAAAGGAAAACCAATCTGTGAAAAGTACATTTTGAAAATTTAAAACATCTTATACATTGACAAGCCAAATGGATTACATATTTGCACTTTGACTGGATACCAGATGACCAGTGCAATTAATTACCCTGTGTAATGAAACATCCCAGAGCAAGAAGACTCAAGGTTGGCAACACTATGGAAAGTGGGTTTAAGAAAGAATTTTCTCAGTGAAGTGTTGTGGGATCCTGAAGAATGATCAGCTATCTTCTAATTTGGATCTACAGTTCCTTTGTACCATTGAAATATATGTATAAATATATATAATATTTTGAAATATTATAAATTCTCTTCAAGAAATGACCAATACCACGATGTGAGAAGGCTGCTGTGGCCCTTTTAGTTCTGGGTGTTTTTTTGTCAGTTTTGTTCTATTCATTGTTTCTTTTTCTGTTTGTGGGGAAGACACGTGCCCTTGTGTGAATCCAACATGGTGCGGACGCCAAAGGCCAGCTGCAGGCAGACTCCTGGAATCTGAGGCATCAAGACGCTGCATCAGAGCTTCCTTTAGTTTCCACCAAATGGCCCAAGGAAGCACATCATTCTGTTTTCTTGTTTTTTACCACGTGCAATATTAGCATGCAAGCTTGGCTTACATATCCACACTTTATATTCAATTGATATATAATAACCGGTCTAACCTCTTCCAGGAAAATATTTTTAGAACTACTAGCTTTTCCACAGATAAGAAAATGAGGATTCTGAAGGGAACTGCTCCACCATGCTATTAAGACTCTGGCAGAGTTATGGTAGGATATAGATCCCTATATTAATAAGTCCTGTAAATACAATGACTTAGGGCTTTGTATAGCTGTCCTAGACTGCAGAAATGTCCTCTGATTAAATCCAAAGGCTGGCATCATTAATGACATAGTGCTATAGCAACAAGTCTTAACATGGCACCTCTTTCTATATTTTATTTGCTTTTTCCTAGAGTATTCCAATCTTGCCTGGTGAGATAGGAAGGCTATGAAATCAATTAGGTCTCAGAATGACTGATGTGACCAAATGTTGGACAGCCCTATTAAAGTGGTTAATAACTTCTTTCTAAACCTACTTGTCCTACTTATTTGTCATTTGTTCTTTCTGATATGCTTTAACCAAATCCAGGGAACATCCTCTTCAGAGACTTGCATTTAACTAGAACTACTTGTTGGGGGCCTTTGCTTCCATCACAGCTACTATTTCCCATCTTAATATTTGGAAAGTCAGAAATTTATTGCTATAACTTCAATGTCCTTAGCCATGAAAATGAAATGTCCAATCCAACTGAGGATCACTGAGATGATCACATATGGACCTTACCCCTCCAAAAGAGAGGAAATGGTAATCTATCACTTATTTTAGTTATACAGCTGATGCTTATAAAAAGGAGAGGTCTTTTTAAATTCTTATTTTCAGGAGAAATTACAATGGTACTTTACATTCATATCACTTATCACATCACTTGCAAGTACATCTGTTTTCTCCAAAACCTTTTCTCTGGCATGTATATTGCTAGGGCCTCTTATTAGATCAGCAGCAGAATGAGGACTCAAAGCCTGGACTTTGAAAAATTAAACCTCAGATAAAACTGAGAGGCTCCTTCATCTCCCCTGAGATAGCCTGAAGTCTATTTGAATGTGTAAACACTCTAACCAGAAAATTTGATTCTATATTTTGAAGGCCTATGAAAGTATCCAGAAATATAAATAGAATCTTTATTGCAAAATCCAGGCTTCCACTTTCACAAATTTTGGCTGAGAAGGTAGCATAAAATTTATATGAGCAAATCAGAATTTTCTAAATCTGTAGCCCAGACCATATATCAAGTAATATATTAACAAATTCCATCTGTGAACTTTGAATTAAAATGAAACCATACACCCAAAGAATTGTCTGAAACAGTATATCTCAAAATGTACAGGGAAAACTTCTACCAACACATGTAATTTTGAAATAAAAAATCTAAACAGAACAAAATAGAAATGTTTGCTGGGTGAACTAATACACCAAAGGATATGTGTGCTGTATCTTCAAAAAACACAAGAGCAAGAAGGGCAAGTAAAGAGCTCTCAGTCTATATATTGAGGCACCTGGGGAGTCACATTGCTAATGCTCTGTCATAAGAAACTGAAGCAATTTGTTTCCAGGTGAGAATACAATCATTGGCATGTCATATCTTCAATTTTTTAAGATAACCAGAAATCTGAACTTTTATATAAAATTTCTTCATATTCCTAAAATTAGATGAACTACTTCCATTTAAAGGGTTGCAAGCACTATTTTTGTCCTAAGTTACCTGACTAGGTGGACTTTACTATGAGATTAATGCTCCTTAGGATCATTTCTCAAAATCTTTAATCCCAAATGAAAGCCCAACAAGAAGAAAGAAGACTGCTCTTTCTTCAGGTCTTAACACACAGACACTTCTCATAACTCACAGTATGCAGTGCTCACAGCTTTTTCTCTCCTGGAAACAGAAGCTGTAAGTCAATTAAAGAAATAGTGTAACGGGCTGCACCTGTATTATCACTTCCCATTGATCAATTCAAGTGATCACCTCCTTGAAAGACCTAGAAAAAGCAACAGAGAAAAAAAAGATCACATCAGAATGAGGCAACCATCCAATACAACAGTGAAAATATTTGTAAATGTCATCAAATTCAATTTGGTTTTATCCAAGTCCTTTACACAAATGTGTGAACCATCAAGTTGTGTTTAAATTTAACTTGCTGTAGTTTGGGGAATTCAGTAGCTACCATCTGCCTATTGAATCTGAACATTTACAGTGCAAAAATTTATATCACATATTTCTGGTAATAACTCAATGTGGTATGACTAATATTGATGCATCAAGTACCATGAATAATGTAACATAATTAGTGCAAAGGAAAAGATTTTCCCTATGCCTCCTGGTATAAAGTGAAATATGGTTTATTTCTTATGATAGAGATTATCAAGATAACTTGTTGACTTTTGGGAGATCAAATTTTCTATTAATGGATTTCAAAAGCACACTGAGAATTTTACCACTTGGATCTTTTTTCTATTATGGAATGCTGAAGACTTCTTTCACTAATACACAATTCAGTATCTTTTCCTCTATCAAATCCAGTGTGAGTTTCACAATGTAGTGACTTTACAGCACAATATGTAACACCACCTTAGCCTTGGCACTGGTGCAATAACTTTTTAAAAGAATCAAAATTGTTTACATGAGTATATCTACCGCATTCCTCACTTGCATAGAATTAGATATCATGTCTTAATATGACTTTCACTTTTAGTTAAGCTTAACAGTCCTGTTTCCCAAAACTATTAGAGTTTGAGTGACAGAAGCAAGCTCTTTTCATGAGCTTCTAAATAAAATATTTAGTGTGTAGTGAATGTTAGGATTCAAGTCACCTCAATTTATTTTAGAAATATAAAAATAATAAAAGGTGTCACTAAGGAATATGAGGAATTGAGATAAGTTGCAGCAATGAGAGAATCTAATTGACTCAGACTCATGGTCATAATACAAAAGTGATGGAAGCGAATCATTCTCATTATTTCAAGGTAAATTAAAGACAAGATATGTCATTAATTACACACACACACACGCACACGCACATCACTACAATATATCCCCTATAAGAGATCTTAGGGTCCATAGGCCAGAATTTAGGATTCTTGCTTCTTTTTCTGAGCTCAGAGGCATTCCACTGCATCTCATGAACATGTTCACATTATTGTTCTGTAACTAACTAACATTTATTTATTTATTTATTTCTGTGATTTATGTTATCTGCCTTATTTTAGAAATATTAAGTCTCTGCATGTCTATTTGAATACGTTGTTTCATTATTTAAATAGAATAGCCATGCACCAATCAGAAAACCCAGCATGCCAGTCAATACTCACCATATTGATAATCCAAGTGGTTTTCCAACACTAGGTCCTACCTGCCTGGAAAGCTGTAACTCAAGGGTAGATGTATGTGTCTATTGTGGAGAAAACCTCAAGCCAAATGATCCATGAGACAGTGTTTCTGAAGAATTAGTACAAGACACGTAAATGTGCGACCATTCAGTATGTGCTCAATATGGTTTCTTGCTATTAATAAATTCTGTGAATAAAATTTTAAATTACAACTAATTCAAAAGAAATTCTAAAACATGTCTTAAAAGGCACATAATTCTGTAGGAGCTATCCAGGTGACAAGTTATATAAGCAGGGCCACCTTGATGCCTAAGCAGTCCACGATGAGGGTAGACAACCTGGAGCTATTCAGGGCACTGGCCCCAGCCTGGTGTCACTATGCATTATTAGGAAACTAATGTGGGTAGATTCTTCTTTTTAGAATTACCCAGAAATTCCTATATTGACATTTAGTTTCCGAATTTACATGTTATATATAACCTGTTGAAATTTTCTAAAAGATGTGGCTAGAGACTTAGTTCTGTGTATGAAACATTAATTTGGGAATCTGACTCAAAATGATAGTACTTTCATATATTTATGCTTCTATGTGCCTTCTGGAGTTATAGGAAACAATGGAGACAGATCTGAGTTGCAGTAAATGACATACAACCTGAAGTCTGTATCTTCTATGTTATACTATGGGTAGCAAAATTACATCATGTGTCTTCGGTGAGTGCATTTCAAGGTTGCAAAAGGGCATCAGCTACTGTCCCAGAATGGACCATGTGGGTTCATCTCCATGAACTCTAACTGTTGAGTAACCAAATTAGTGTGGAAGCAAAATAGGGGTACGGTAAGGTAGCAGTGTCAAGTGGAGAAATCTTATCAACTCATAGAGACCTAAGAAGTTTGTACATTTGTTCAAAATAATACTATGTGTACTACACAAAAAAAAAAAATCATTTCACCTTTTGCCTCTATGTTATACACACAGTCTTGTACATTGATGTCAAGTTGGGCTGCTTCCCACACATGAAGAGCTGCTGCTCATATTTATGTTTACATCAGGTGAATTCCTGATTTAGCTGTCTTTTGACTAGAATCCTCTCAAGATGGTCAGATTTGGAAACCTGGAGCCTCCCATCCCTGCCACCCATTTCCCACTATCACATTCTTCTTTCCTTTTCCCCTCCTAGCTGAGACTCAAAAGACACAGACTCTATTGAAAAGAGTTCAAGAACTATAAGGCAAAGAACGCCCCTAAACAATCAAGTCCTTGTGTCTTTGCTTTTAATTTCCAATCATCAGAAAAACTTGCCATCCCTGAGCATCTGTGTGTAAAAATACAGACTATTATACAAAATATAATGGTTGGGGCAACCCACCGGAGTCCCCCTTCTGTCCCCCTCTTGAACAGAAACTTTCTTTCCCAATAAATATTCTATCCTAATAAATAAATAAATAAATATAATGGTCATGGGAGGATTAAAGAAGTGGTATAACTTTTTAAAATATAAAGTGGTAGATAACAATCATTGTTCTCAGACTGCTGTGATTACAGGTCACCTAGATGCTCCCCTTGTCAGTTCTACCCTAATCAAGGCAAAAACACTTGGATAAACAGCCGAACTCTCATTTTTTGCTCTTTTTCAGAAATGCCTGAGGTCTAAGGTTCTTCCTGAATTTTTGCAATTCTTCATTTATTAGCAAAAAGACTCATATTTTTAAGCCACTGGGAGAAAACAGTATAGCCCACACTTGAGTGCTAAATGACCACAAAAAGTATTTTCATATATTTATGCCTTCATGTGCTTTCTGGAGTTATAGAAAAGCAATGAAAGATCCAAGTTATAGTAGATTACATACATTCTGAAGCCTGTATCTGTGTGACAACACATAAGCAAGCAATTGCATATTGCAGATCAGTATTGCCAAGGCTTTTATCAAGGAAGAGCTTGTCGGTTTGCGAAAACCTAGAGAAGGTCTCTCAGTTTGATGCCAAAGCAGAATAATCCAGAGCCAAGAGGCAGGAGAGAGAAATAATCTTGAAGTTAGATCATGGGGTTATACAGGACACAATAAAGAGTTTGGTTTCCATCTGGGGTGTAGCAGGAATCCATGAAAAGAGTTTTGCAAACAGAGAGTGCCACTATCTGATTACATTTATTGCAAACATTATTGACATCCAATCATATCCTTCATGTTCTTGTATCTGTATAGAGAAAACCAAATGTATGACAGCAAGTGAGAAGAGAGTTCACTGACCATAGACAAATGAGATTAATGTATAAATTCTCCAGTTTTTTGCTCCCAGATGGGCAACTTGCTCTCTACCTGAGCTACACAATGGAATTTTCTGAAGCTGTCCAACACGGCATTCAGCATCTGTTGGGTACTTATGTATCCCCACTGTGATGTAAGAACTGGCTTTTGAATTTTGCTTAATTTAAAAATTTTAATTTAAATTCAAGCTACATGTGACCAGTGGCCATTGAGTATATCAGTCCTTGTCCACCTCCAAAATGTCCCAAGTGAGGCATAGTTGACCAAATCCATAGCCTGCTCAGAAACTTAAGCCTTACTTACTGGTTTCTCTTCATCTCTTGTCTTTCTTATTACTACTTCCTGAGTTTATCTCTCAAGTAACTCTTCAGTGAGAATTCTGTCATAGCTTTTTCCTACAGAAGGCTACACCAAAGACAGTGCTTAAAAAGAGGATCACTGTTTCCAAAATATGCAGGACACTGAAGGACATATAAGTGAAACTACAGGTGACAGAAGAGCCTTTATACTATTTAGCAACATATCAAGGACACCTACCTAGGCAGTGCCTGAGGATAGAACAGTGAGTGAAGTTTTTTTCTTTCAAAGAGAAGCTCATGACTTAGATTCAGATCTCAGCTACTGCAATTGATTGCCATCGGGTGCATCTAATTATCCAAGACCATCTAAGACACTGTGGCACATCGTGGATGTAAGTGAGAGAGAGGGCTTTAGTTTCATTGGATTCGGTCTGCTGTAATAGGAACCAGGTTCATTGTCAGTGAACAAAGTTCAAAGGTGGTTTCAAAATTTTTATGTGGTCTCTTACCAGATGCTAAAGCAAAAGTGACACCCTAGTAAGTGAACTGCATTGAGTTAAAATATCTCAAGTTAGGATTTTGAGTCCTAACTTAGGGAGTCTCCTGAAAGTCTCAAATTTGTTCTTAGAACTGGCATTCTGCAAGGCCATGCAAATGATCATAGCGGGGGCAAATGGTGAGTTATCTAAAGATACAGTCCAGAAGACAGAGACAAAAGACTTAGCAAAGGCAAATCATCAAGAAAGACTATGTAGAGAAGTGACAACTGCCAAGAATATAGGTAGTAAGGTTATGTTCTTCCAGTGACTTATGGCTTTCCAGATGTGCTAAGAGCAACCTGAAAAGCTTTATGTAGCTGTGTTCAAAGCAAACTTCTTGTCTGAATCCAATAATTCGTGGATGACAGATAATTCAGGATTTTTTCCAAGTTATATTGTTTCTGTTTTTATGTCAGTAAAAATTCCTTCTAGCTAAAATGCCTGGAAGGAATATTGTTGAGAGAGAAATGAAGCCACGATAAGGGACAAGATTTATAAGAGAGCAGTTAGCTCCCCTTACTGATCACTTACCCTGGGTGCAGTGATATGGGGAAGGGGTTCTGATCTGTGCTATTGATTGGTATCTGTGATGTAAATAATCTTATTTATAGCTGATTTCAAAACACCAAAATAGTGTAGCAGAGAGACGCACAGTGGGCGCCCACAGGCTGGGGAGAGCAGGCCCCAGTGCATCACTCTCTGCCAGACAGGATTTATATTTCCAATGCCAAAGAAAAACAATAATCCAAAAAATGCTTCAGCAATGCCAGGTAATTCTGAGTGACCTGGGAGATATGCTGCAAATTGGAATTGGTTAAGCACAGTTATAATTAGTAAAAAAGAAATGGTTTCCAAAAACTATAATCCAGTGGACTTGACATCAACCCAGAGCAATATTTTACAGTTGTTTATTAAGGAAATTTATGTGAAACATTAGGGAAATAGCAGCCACTAAGAGCCTACATGGATTCACCAAGAAAACCAAATCATACTGGACACCTTTTTCATTGACCTTAACATTTAAAGAAACGTTATTAGTACATGCTTGTACTGCATAATGACTATCTTCCTTGTGCGGAGCTGGAACATGTTTATGGCACATCTTATCGCTGTAATCCTTTCCATCTTTTACTCTGCTCCTTATTTACATTTTGTGTTTCTTGTTTTGAACAAGTCTGAAGATTTTATTAAAAGGATGAGTATAACAGATTGACTGTAGAATTTAGCAAATTTAATTCTAACACAGCCACTTGTTCACAAATCAGCCCTAGTTCTTTTGTGCTCCAGTAGCAGTTGAAAAGTTGTAAAAGCTCTGAAAGTTGAAATATTTACTACCTGAACCCATCTGAAGAAAGTTTCCTGACACCTGATAATGTACAGAAGATTGGATGGCAGTAAGAAAATTTCTATGGGCTCACAGCCAAAGTGATAGCCATGGTCACCTGTTTCTAACTCATGGTATAATGTTACCTTGAGAATGGTTCTCAGTAGCATCATATGGGGTTCTCTCCTCACCATGGCTTGTAAAATGGTTATTGTCAGCCACATGAAAGAGAGGGCTGATGTTCCACGCAGACTGACTTTGTAGACAACCTACTATCCACGAAGTTGCTGATCCCCACGCATAATGGAAACATGTTTGAATAAATAGGCCAACAAAAGCACTGGGATGAACAGAAACCATTTAAGGATATGATGTTTGGATTCATGAAGAGAGAATAAGTAGATCAAGAATGAGACCTGCATTTAATATTGAAGTGTTTATCATTAGAAGAGGGATTAAATCAGTTTCTAAGACTGCATGGAATTTATAACTAAGCACACTTCCATTTAATGTAAGAATATCCAGCAGGCTTTCTTCCCTCAGCAGTGAGCTCCTTGTCACTAAGAATGTTCAAACTCAGCCCAGAAGAATTGCTAGGAAAGCTATGGGAAAATGTAGTACTAAGCAATACTACCCTTCTCAGAATTCTGCCTCTCTGAGCCAGCTTTCTTATTGATTTAATGAAAATGGAATTATAGATATTCTCTAGTGCCAGATACTTGTGACACAACAAGCTCTTAAACTCTGAAGAACAATTCAAACTCCCTAGAGCCAGGCTGCTTGGTTGGACACAGCCACTCTTTAATATCATGCAGAAGACTGGATGGTAGTGAAGCACACAAAGCATTACTCACAGACAATATTAGGGCATGCTTCCTAATTTCAATGGCTTCTGCTGCTTCAGAGTAGGTAAGTAAGGCTCTGTGGGGCAAGCCAGCTCCAACTGTAATCCATTAATACTATCAATAGGAAGATGATGGTGGAAAAGACCTGGAGTCATATTTTATGATGAATCAACGTGTCTTTGTTATGAGAAATGGCAAAAAGGTTTCAGAAGTATTTAGTGAGATGGAACGGTAATTGTAAGAATGAACCAACCAAAAGCTTGAAAACAGGAAAGCAGACCAAAAACAAAATGGCCCAAAGTAAGTTGCCTTAATTACAAAATGACTGAAGGCATGAAGTAACACAAATATGTAAAACTAAGCAGATGACTGAATATTTTAGCCAGAGATCTCTGATACCTCTATAAACAATGTTTTATCATACTATAGATATTAAATAATTATATATTGGGTTTAAAAAGCAATAACATATATGAATAATAACATATCCCTTTAAGGAAAATCTTTTCTGGGCTCATATCATTGTAAGTAAGTTTTTGACTTATATTCGTGTTCAGTGAAACGTTAATAATTCAGTGGCTCAGCAATTGATTCTCCCTTGAGCAGAAACATGTCATTCACATTAGGACATACAGCATTTTTTCCCAGTAGTTCTAAAACCCTACAGAGGCTTGTGACAGCCCAAGTCTCTGCAATGATTTCCATGTGGTCCTGAAACTGTTCAGGACTACAACCCTCTGGATGGCAGTAATTAAAACACACAAATCTTCTACACTCCAATTTTTTGAAGTTCCAATCTGACCAAGAGCTATCTCTTAGAGACCATGGTAAGACCAATACTAGCTATATCAGTTGCTCCCCACACCTGCCCTCTGGCACCTCAAGTCCTGCTCTTCTAACAGCAGTACAGATTGCCCTCTTGTGCAGGGATCTCAGAAACAGTTTCAGGACTCTAAAGTTTGTTCCTGAGTACCTATGGTTAGGGTACACAGCATTTTTTGAATTTGCAGGTGTCTTTGAGGTTCAATAATGAGTTTTTCAAGGAGGAGTTTAGTACTGATGTTTCAAGGTACAGGATTGGAAAGAAAAGGAAAAAACTTCTATACTACATAGGAAGAGTTGTCAGGGCTGGGTGTTTTTTTGTTACTAAAAAATTGTTTATGCTTACTTTTTTTTGCACTCAGAACAGCAGCTAAGAGGGCTTCAAGCCACAAGGATGGCTTCAAATGCAAATGGGAGTAGCTGAGTGCTCACAGAATTACAGAAGCACTGTGTGCTACCGGTGTCACTAAAGACAGAAGAAACTTTTCCATTTTTCTTGTCACTAATTGCCCCTTATAAGTGCTAAGGGCTTTGTCACACACGCAGTCCCAAGTGGTTTCAAGGAGAGCCTAAAATTCTGAACAGCCTTCATTTTCATTAGTATTCTTTTTAAAAATAAAATGTGTCCCCAGAGCAGCACAGAACAGGTGAGCAATAGAGCCCAGACTTCCACAAAGGTAACATCCTAGCCTGCTGGTCACTGCTGATATCACTCCAGGAATGTTCCCTGCATCCTCTGGTGAGCTATTTCCATTTACAGGATGGGATTTAATGGGAAAAAAATTATTCAGTTTAGACATTGACCACAATCTAAAGAAAAGGAGGCAGTGTTTTATTTTAAAATGCCTTTCTTTTTCTGAATACCAGAGAAAAAAAACCTAAATCCCATAGTAAATTCAGAGACATGCCATACATTCTTCCACAATAATTCCATTTGATAATGCAAGCACTGAGAACTCTATAATTGGAAGAAAAAAAAATTGCTTTCACATATGCTTTAATTCGAACATGTAATTGATTATATCTTGAGATAAAGTGAATTCCAGCTTTCTGACTGATCATTTCACAATCTGTTTTGAGATGTGTATCTACCAAAGATTCATAGATTTGTGTCAGTAAAGCACATTCCTAAAGGAACAGACAGGCAGAAAGTCTGCTTGGGGATAATCTTCCAATTTGCAAGAAGATGGTGGTTGATGCACTGGCTTTTTAAAATAAATTCTGAGATTTTGAGCAGATTTCGATGACATGTGTCTGACATGGGTTTTACTGAGGCAGCTTTAAAGTTTCAAGGGTTGCAGGTGGTGGACCGAATCTAATTTAAGCATGTGGTAGAGAGCTGACTGGTTTCAGCCCTTACTCTGCGCTCTCCGCTCTTAGACTGCAATGGTGAGGGCAGAGCCTTTGAAAGCAGGAAGGGTCCCACACCCACTGATCACGCGCTGCAATGCTTTCATTTCCTTATTTTTGCCATTTTATTATAGAAAGTTTTGGACAAACAAAAGTAGATAGAATGATTTAGAAAACGCTTTTGCGCCCATCACCCCTGTTCAACAAATGCTAATTCCCAGTCCATCATGTTTTATTCATAACTACATCCCCCACTCCCAGATTATTTTAAAACAAATTCAATCATCTGTGAATACATCAGATTGTAAGATTTTTTAAATCATAACCATTACACAGTTAGCAAAACAAATAATTAACAAAATATCATTAGTAGATCAGCCAGTGACACAATAACCTGACAGTATCGTTAGTTTTCAATAAGTTGCTTGAGTCAAATCTCATTTATTTACCTTACCATTGGTTGATATGTCCTTTATGTATGGGTTTCCTTCTGTCTCTCTTTTTTTTTAAAAAAATTTGCTTGGAAGTCTTCTTTAGAAGCGAGTTATCTTCATCAAGTTTTCACGTCTGAACTTTGCGAATTATATCTCCCTGGTTTCATCTGCAATCTTCCTTTGTCTCTAGAATTTCCTGTAAGCTAGTAGGTAGACCTAGAGACTTGAATAGATTTACATTTGTTATGCTCTGCTTATTTACATAAGACTTCATCTTGTTGTCTCCTTTTATGACATTATCAGCCATTGAGGAAGGTTGGTCCAATACACAAATTTGACATCAATTACGAATGGTGATATTTTTAAATTCTATTACTCCTTCTTTGTTCATTAGGTAGATGTTTTTTATGAAGAGAAATTTTACCATAACACTAGTGAGATAGTGCCTTTCTGTCAGAAGACGTTATAAATGCTCATTCTCTAGCTTTATTAGTTATCAAAATATTGAAGTGTTTCCCAAAAAACTCCTAGGTGGTCAAGGAATTTTAGTGTACCTAATACTTTATGGAATTAAACATAATATCTTTTAATCCTTTGTACTTGCTATATTACTGATATTTGTGCCCCTCTTTGACCATTTGAAATTTATCAAGGCCTTGGAAGAAACTTCTAAAAGCAAAGTAGTAGAAAAAGAAAAATAAGTCCAGTAAGAATCCCAGGGACTTCCTGCTCAGCCTTAAAGAAGCCCTGGTCTTTGCAGAATTCTCTCTCTAAAGCAAAATCATTGCTTCATCTCATTTCAACTCCTACAAACTCTAACTATATTGGAGACCAGGTACTGAATGTTTATAGAGTACAGGGTATCAGAGCTTTGCCAAAGTCACCTGGGCTTCTTGATAAAAACCTCTGATGAGTATCAGGACTTCTGGCTTCAAGGCTCCTCACATTATGTCTTCATAAGGCTAACCCTGTAATCACTCTACTCATTACTCTTATTATTCCCTTATAATTATTTTTTGTTTGTCGTGTGCTGATGATCAAACTCAGGGACCCATTCATGCTAACACCTACAACTACCGCTTTATATAGAATATTTACATAGCATGTAATAATCATAGGGGATTAGGTAGTATATTTTCTTTGGATCAGACCATAGTGCATGAAGATGAACAAAATGTCCATTCTCCAACCTATAGGAAAACTGAGAAGCTGTTCTACATAAGTAATTGTTTGTTTTAACAAGCTGTGAAAGTAGGCAGAAGATAAAAATGAAACACAAGATTTTAAAGCATTTTTGAAAGTCCATACAGACTAACTTTACCTGGGAGAGTATTGAGCCTTGTAAGAGATACCTTAGCAATGTAAAATATTTTCTCTGATCCTATGAACGGGATCTTTTTCCTCCTGACTGGATATATAAAATGAACATAATACTGTAAGCATGTTTCAAGTAGATTAGCTGCAATGGCGATATCTGAAATGGTCTAATGCTCCCCAGCCATTAGCTATTTTCTCCCATCATGGTTTCTATTAAACTGTTCAGCTGAATGGGGTTGGGAGCATGTGGGGATTTGCTGAGAAGTCAAGCAATAACTGTGTTCTCCAGAAAGATAGCATTTATGTAATAAGATGAAATAAAATGTTTCTCTTAATGACTCTTTAAGAAACAATTTACTAAAAAAAACTCATGATTCAAATCTACATGAAGGCAGAGATATTTCAATGTACAAGTAGCATAGGACAATAGCACCCTTCACATTACTCTCTCCTGAAGTGTTTCTCTCCCAGGCAACAGGCTGGTCCATGCTAGATTGTTGGGTTATAAGGAAGAAATTGAATGTCCCAACAATATGAGACCTCTGAAGGAGAAGTTAAAAGTAAAAATCAGTGTGAGCTTAGCACATGTCTATGCATACAAGTTCTTACACTGAACATCTAAATTACAGATGAACAAGCATTTTCTGGAAAGGAGCACATAGTCATTATTTTAGACTTGTAGCCAACTAATGAATTCATTCATTAAAGTGTGAAGGAAGTGATAGACAATCCGTACACAAATGGACAAGGCTATATTCTAGGACAAGGTATTTGCAAAATCACTTACAAAAGCAGCAAGATTTGGTGTGCAAGCCCTACTTGGAAGATCTCTGGTAAAGATCAGGACAAAACAAATTTCATATATCTGAGAGCATGGCACTTACTTGCCATTTTGAGAAGAAAAGTACAGAGTGTAATTTTTTTTCTCACCAAATGTTCTCTATGGGGACCAAAGCTTGACTTTCCATGGGTGAAAGCATTCCATTTCATGTTGTCTGAATCTGATTTAGCCATTTTCTCTTCATCATCGGTGGCCTGACACCTGGCAACTTGAAGATAAGAGGTTTAACTTGGCTCATGGCTGGCTCCAAGAACAAACCACATGTGGAAGGGTAGGGCAGAGGAAAGCTGCCCACTCCTCAGCATCCAGGACCAGAGAGCAAAGAGAATCCAGTACACTGATGCACCTTGGCCAGGTTGCACACCAATGACTTGGCTCCATATGGGACCTGGCTCCTAAAGCACTTTCAGTGATTGAAGTCATCGGAGAAAGGATGCATGATGGTCTAGCACCCCATGATCCAATCACCCCTAAAATACAAGATCTTAGGGGAACAGTTACATCTAAACTACAATACATGGTTACATACAATGATGTGTGGAAGTGGTGGACTGTAGCTGAGCAGAGGAACAAGTTCTCTAAGTGGAAAGAAACCCTTTGCCTATGATTTAACTGATGACAGCATGATAGAAATATTCAGTATTGTCATTTAATTTTCCTGTGAGAGTTCACTATTTTTAAATATTTGAAATCAGTTTTTTAAAATTGTAACAAAATGTACAAATAAATTGAAACAAATCATGGGGTCAGAATTATTTGAGGTTGCCATTCAGTGATGCCTCCAAGAAGGTGTGATGTGTTAAACTAAATCACTCAGCAAATTCAAGAATTGATGCAATGATGTTTCCTATTCTTTCATCAAGGGACTGCCTGAATCTTAATACAGATCAGGAATTGGCAGTACTAAAACCACTGTTAAAGGCCAGTTAGATATGTCCATGGACTAAGTGCTTGCTTTGGCAGGTGCAGGGACAGGGATTTGATCCCTGTCCCATACACTATGCCAGTCCAGCCTCCAGGTGCATGGCCAAAGAGGCCAGGCATGGTGGTACACACCTGTCATCCCAGTACTGGGGAGGCTGAAAACAGGAGGATCACTGTGAGTCTGAGCTATGTAGTGAGAACCTATATCAAATATGTTTAAAAAAAAAAAAACTGCTTGCTTCTGTGTAGACGTGAAAAATGCTTTGTAAATTTTCAAATGGTTAAAATTCTTTTTTTATGTGTTAAGAATTTAACCCAGGCCTTGAACATACTAGGCAAGTGCTCTATGATGGTCTACATCCCTGGCCTTTTTTTAAATTTCCGTTTGAGTCAGGTTCTCACCAGCTGGCCCAGACTGGCTTCAAACTCCCCATCCTTTGGTCTTGGTCTCTTAAGTATCTGGGAATAGAGTCATATGACAATTTGCCCAGAAAGTTTTAAGACACAGTTGATGGCATGCCGAAATATATGAAATTGAAATTTCAGTGTTTATGAATAAAAATTTTACTCTTTCATTTACATATCATCTTTGCTTTCACACTGCCATAGGCAAACTGAATAGTTGAAACAAAGATTGTGGAGTACACAAAGCCCAAAATATTTACTACCTGCCCTTTAAAGAAAAAGTTTACCAGGCCTTGCCTTAGAAGGTAAGGACCTTTTCTCTTGGAAAGGCTAGCATACATAACAAACACTTTCAAATTCTCAGTGGGTCAGCCCAATGGATACTTCTTTTTCCCTGGTATCACGCTGTCATAAGTTCTTTTCATCTACCACCAAGGCTCCTGACCTCTTTCTGTCATAGGTCTTTTGGGCTGTCTGTTGAAATATATCCACCCCTTTTCAGGAAAATAGCCTCAAACTCAATGAAACAAAGTACATACAGTCTAAAGAAAATTATATTGAAATCAAATATTTAAAAAATAAATTTGAGACATAATGATATATGTGCTTCCTTATGAAAACATTCTGTATCAAAATCAAGCGGGAGCTTTAATAACTACCATAATTTTAAAGCACTCATGTGTAAAAATATTTTCAAATATCTGTAACAACTTATAGGTGAAATGACATATCTGTGACTTGTCTATGTAGCAGTCATGGTCAGTGCTAATGTCACGATGGCTACTCACCTAGATTCGTAATAGGAGAAGATACTACACTTACACTTTCTGAAAATAGTTTTGTTGTTTTCATTATCAAGATCAAGGGTTTGTTGAATTTTACTCATAAGCCAAGGGATCCATGCTGAAAAAATATACAGGAGGCTCTGATATCTGTACACAGGAGATCTTACATTGAGCCTCTGCTTCCCACCTATCTGAAAGGGAGCCTAGGAAGAGAGTTCAGTTCTGTCCTCAGGAAGGAAATGTATAGGAATACCCCATCTGCCTAGCCATTCCACTCTCTCAAGGACATTACACAGAAGACTTCTGGAAGCTGTGTTACAAAGCCCAGGCTGCATGAGGAAATAACACAGCATGGGAAGCTAATAAAAGAGGCAATGCATTTTCTCACTGTTCTGTCAACTGGAAATTCCTAGACTAGATGCTGGCCAATTCCGTTCTTGATGAGGACTCTAGCCTTGCCTTATAAGTCCTCACATGCACATCATGTTATAGGGCCAAAGTTGAGCGAAAGAAAGGCACTTTATTTGCAAAGAGGAAAAGGAGAGGGAAAAGATAGACAGCAACCATGATGTTATGAATTGTGTCTAGCTGCCCCCTAAATCCACAAGTGGTCATAAGGCTCTTTCTCAAGGTGGATGACTCTAGAGTGTGTACTTCATAGTGCAAGGCTGAGACCAAGGGTGCTGGGATTAGGGTGGGTAATTGCTGGATCCATCCATCAATTAGATTGGCACTGTCCTAGTCCTGGAAGACTGGATATAGTGTAAGGGATAGTAAGAGGTTTGTTTCCCCCTCTTTTGAGACTTTTATTATCTTTCATCACTATGAACTGTTGCCCCTCTCTCATGCTACCCTGCCTTGCAGCCAGCAGAGTACAGACTGAAACTGCTACAAACTATGAGCTAAATAAGTCTTTACTCTTCTAACTTTGGATATTGAGTATTTTGGTTCAGCAATGAGAAAAGAAATTAAGATACATGATAAGGAAAAATCAGGGTAGAAATTCCAGAAAGGTGGAGGACCAGGTGGCCTTTGTTCCTGGCTGCTGTTATGTGGGAATTAAAGACTCTTCCACTGGCCAGAACCTGCCATAACTGGATTGGCTTCTGGCCACCTCTGCCTAATGTCATTTCTTCCCATGATCTACCTGAAGCTTTTTTCTGTTTGTTTACTTGTCATTGAGATAACTTTTAAGACCTTGTTTTCAGGGTGGGTAGATAGTTGGCAAAGGTATACCTTATTCATGGTTATCTTAAGAGTTAGTAGAGGGGTATGTGGTTCCCTTTCATCTCAAATAACCCAGAGTGAATGATATAGTGATTTTAGAGTGAATTACACATACACACACACTCACACACACACATACACACACACACATTAGTGCATAGGTATGAAAGTTAGCCAGCCACCCACACACACACCTTGCTTTGTCTCTATTCTAGTAGAGGTGAGGTTGGCTTATGCTTTGTGCACTTGGATTTTCTCAGTGTTCTTCCTGTTAACACTTTTTCTGGTCTCTTGGTACAAGTCCCAGGGCTATGTGGTGCCTTCTTTATCTGTTGTTGTTTTTTGTTGTTTGTTTTTCTCTACCCTTGTCCTTGACCAATTTCCCAGGGGAATTTCTCTAGTAAAATTTATTTTTAATTCCTTCCAGGAAGGATTAGCTAGGAGACCTAATGAGACCCCTATTCATTTTTTCCCTATCTATAGACCTCTGGCCCTACACAGAGATGGAAAGGTAGGAAGGGATTGGGAGAATCGTCATACTGGGACAATGGTTGCAACATATGAATTGGGAGGTATACAAGGGTTTCACCTCACTCTTCAGTTGCAGGAGGCACCCCAAGTTCTTCAAGATTTAGGAAAAAGTGAACATTTTATTGTTTTTCTAGTCGCTTGATACCAGTAAACAGATCCACATTTTTTTTTAATTTTCTTGTTTCATCCCAAAGTAACACGCATTACTTTAATTGACTTGTCTTATTAATTCAACAAGCTGCTTCAAAGACGAGATGCTCAGCTGTTCTTGCTTGTTTTGGGCCCTTTTGTGGCTATTGGGAGAAAATTTCAGGGAAAAACTACCCTGAAGTTTTTCACAACCCTTATAAAACTTCATGCACTGGTGAAGATTTGCCACCTTTGGGATCATTTCAGACTCCAAGTTTCTCATTATGTTATAATTTAATTCAGGCCTCTTAGTAATGATAAGAAACCATTGAGTAGTTTATATATTAGAGTAGAATATTTGCTCATGGATAATCAATGCCAAATATCCGTGGTTTCACATTTATCTTAAATGATATTCGATTCAGTTAAATATGATAACCTCAATTAAAACCACAAGAATCTCCCATGTGACAGTGGCACCTCTGGCTTAAAATGGTGAAATGTGAACTTCAAACCCTTTTTTGAAAATCAAATTAGAAAATCAATTGAGCAGAAAGTGAAACCTTTTATAAACAGAAAAAAAATCGATATGAGGAGTATAAAATAGTACACATATTTAAATAAACTCAACAGGGACTTTGAAATAGCATCTCAGGCTTGAGATTTTGCTTCTCTTTTCACTAAATTTTTTGGACTATCACCAGAACACAATATATAGATGGAGAGCTAATGTGTGTTTTTAATGACATTCATATTGATGATGATAAATAAGCTATTTTGTGAAACCACATGGCATAAGTACTAAAGCCTGGTGTGGGAAGGTATTCTAAGCAATAATTATTAGTTTAGACACTGTTGCTGAGGGTCACTTAAAATCTACAGTATTATTAAATGAATAGCATCTGAAAGCAAAGGTGAATGTAGTGTCCTCCTTTCACAAGGACACAGATGTGCATGTGTTCTGCTTCGCTTCTTTGCAAAGAGGCCATTAAACAATGGGTTTCTGAAAAACCCAAAAATATTTAAAACACTTGTTCTGCAAAAGGCTGGACACATTGTGCCTACCGAGCACCTCACACTTTGACAAATAGATTTTGTATGAATAAATATCTGTGGCCCCATGCCCACTGATGGTTGGCACAAAATGTGAAAAGAACTAATATTATTTTAGGCTTTACTGTTGTGTATTTAATAAAAACATGATCCAAACTAAAGTCTTATTGATTATGTAAGATGGAATTTATTCCAAAGAACTGACTTTTTAACAGATTTTTCCACTACTAATGTGGTAACAATGGATAATATATGAACAATATGATGCCAGTATTGTGGACTATAGGACATATGTGGCAACCTATTATGAGAGGCCTAGAAATTCTCAAACTGTATCTTGTATTCAATAAATATTCCTTAGATAGCTACTTCTTTCGAAATTTCTCCATCTTATTTAATTTTGCCACACTTTTTTTATGCATTTGGTACAGGTTCTAGAGCCTCTCACTACACAGATCGGACGTGTAGTGTTTCTCCTGCTTTCAGCCTCCTAAGCACTGGGATTACAGGTGTGCATCATCACCACACCCATTCTCAATCACTGTCTCAGCACACCCCAGGGCAGGGCTGACACAGCATGCATGTTGCACTCTCTGCCTAAGCAAGTGCTTTAGTCCACTGAGCTATCTGGCCCACCCAATTTTATCACACTTTAACCTATGCATTTTAGGAACATATTCTCTGATCAAAATAATTCAAACAATGAAAAACATCTAAAAGAAAACCTAAAGATCCTGCATTCTTTCCAGTGCCACTACCTATCCCAAGCTGTGCAAGCACTGGGCCAGTCAGCAACCTCGGGGCTCACAGGTGGGATTTTGGTTTTGGATATTTCAACAGATAAGAATGCTTTTTTGTTCTTAACAATTGAAAGGGTTTCAAAAGTCAAAAATAAGAATACGCTACCAAGAATGTGATCAATAAAATTTAAAATAACTGTAATCTGGCCTTTACAGAAAAGATATTGATGACTTACAGATTTCCAGACCTTTATCTAAATTCATATGTATGACTCTGAATGTGCATACCTGGCTCATTCAGGGGGTGGGGGGTGTATCAACACTATTATGGTTTGTGTATATGGGTCCTCCCACACACACAAAAAAAAACCTCATGCAGTCATGGGGCAGCTTCTGGGGTTCATGATGATTGTGGGTGTGCCTGCTGCACCTGCCCTCAGGCAGGTAATTTGCATTACAATGTAAGAAGGAGGGAGAGTATGGCTATACTTGGGAGCTGCTGACACTCTCTTTGCTCTCTGCTCTTTGCCACCACCATGAAAGGTTGCTCTCTACTATGCGCTGCTCTGCCTTTGAGCCAGCTAAGTATGGACTGAAACTTCTAGTAACTCTGAGCTAAATAAACCTTTTCTTCCTTAATTTTGAATGTTGGGTATTTGTCCCAACAGTGAGAGAAGAGTAACTGAGACAAATACAAATACACATACAAAGGTCCATAGTTTTGTTTCTGTCTTTGAAAACAAAGGAAATATTTAATAGTTCACTACTCTATAAACTGTTCTGTTTATTTAATAACATATTGTACATACAGTATATTTATTTCAATTTCTCTTATTTTTAACTTTCATGTAAAATTTAATGCATATTTTATATTTTTCAACTCTGTAAAATGATTTCTCCTTCTCAGACTAGATCAATACCTTCCCTAAAATATCTCCAACATGTGTTCAGTACTCTTGACTGTATAATTATCATTCTTCAGCTACTTCAAGATGCCAGAGGAGACCCAAACCCAGGACCAGCCCATGGAGAAGGAGGAGATGGAGACCTTCGTCTTTCAGGCAGAAATCACACAGTTGATGCCCTCGATCATCAACACCTTTTATTCCAACAAAGAGATCTTCCTCAGGGATTTGATTTCTACTTCTGTCTGAAGAACTGGATCAGAGTTCTTGGATCAAAGGCCAGCTGGATCAGAACCCCTGATGATATTACTAATGAGGATTATGGGGAGTTCTATAGGAGGCTGACCAATTACTAGGGGAATCACCTAGCAGTGAAGCATTTTTTTTGTTGTTGAGAGAAAGTTGGAATTCAGGGCTTTTCTTTTTGTCCCATAACAAGTTCCTTTTGACCTGTTTGAAAACAGAAACAAGAACAACATCATGTCCATAGAATTTTCATCATGGATAACTGTGAGGAGCAGATCCTCAAAAACATGAATTTCATTAGAGGGGTGGTGGACTCTGAGGATCTCCCTCTAAATATTTCTTGGGAAATGTTACAACGTAGCCAAATTTCTAGGGATATCGCAGAGCTGAAACAAGGCCTGCGCATGGAAGTGGAGTGTTCAGGTCACACTCTGCTTTAAGTGGTAATAAATGCCACTGAGTTTAAAATTTAAAAACAAAAAAAAAAGAAATGAAAGGCAAAGAGAGTAAATGAATTAAGTGTAATGGAATAAAAAAAAAGAGCAACATGAAACAGCAGTGGGGGGAGGTGAACTTTTAGAATAAGTGGCCTCATAAAAAATGTGAATCTTAAGAGAAGACCCTGATGTGATAATGAAAAGGTCTGAAAGGAGGGCATTCTAGACAGAGGGAACAGCAGGTGCAAAAGACCTGAGGCCAGTGTATGCCTGGTAAATCTTAAGCAGATCAAAGAGAGAAAAGAGGTCTATACTGCAGAAGCAAAATGAATGATGAAAAGCAGAGGAAAAGAGGATGTTAGAGTAGGAACCAATTAGTGTCTGTGGGTATGTAGTAGTTTAATATTTTACTCTAAGTGTGATGGACACTGTGTACATAATTATATGATCTGATTTCCTTTCATAAAATAACTCTGTTTCATGGAAAATAGATAATAGGAACAAAAGCTCAAGTTCAGATGCAGTCACACCCATCATGAGGGTGATCTCAATGCAAGAGAAGCATGATGGTGAGAGGCCAGAATGGAGGGGCATTAGTGGAGGTGGGAAGAAAGAAGTGCTAGCAAAAGCCCACAAAAGGGGCTTATGACGTGGATCCACAGTGTCCCTTAAAAGTCTTCTGTATTTGGAAAGTGAATAGATTCATTTATTGGTAGTGCATGGCCAGATGTGGCACTGGGAGATGGGGCCTGGACAGAGGTAGACCACTGGGGCACGGTCTGCAAGGTAAGCCCTTATCCCAGGTGCCTTCCTTCTCTCTGTTTGCTGATAGCCATGGAGTGCACAGCCTTCCTCTGCCATGCTCTCTTGCTATGCAATTTTTGCTTTGGAGTCAACCAGTCACAGATCAAATCCTCTGAAAACCATGATCCCAAATAAATCTCTCTTCGTGTAAGTTGTAACATCAGGTATTGGGTCTCAGCAACAAGACTGATATAGGAAAAAGCCATCTTTGATGCTCTGGTACAGAAATCAATAGGTAACTCTCATTTCAGGACTGATGAAAATGTTTGCAAGTAGCATCTCCAGATCTAAGGGGAAGGCTGGTGTTAACCTACAAGAATAGATCTGTATGTCTGAGATCATATCTTATATGGGCCAAACATTTTTCAGATAGAAGTTTATTACTTATTTTAAGATCAGACCATGCTCTTAAGAAGTGTCATCATAAAGTTAGTCTCAGGTAGCATTGTAAGCCAGCCAATATAGGGGAAGAAAATAATGTTTGTCTCTGAAACTGCTCCAAGAATGAGTTCTATCACATATTCACTTTCTTTGAACAGAAAAAAAAAATCATAATAATAATCAAGTACAGCCAAAGAAAACAGGTGTTCCCAGTGATCAGTGTTTTGAGCACCAGACACAAGGTGAGAACAGAGCCAGAAGAAGCAGCCATTTGCAGTCTTTCCAGGCTGCTGGCCAGCCCCTAAGGGTCCTTTTCTGTCCTGTTAAGGTTGCTGTCCTGGTCACATGGCCATCTTGTTGAAGTCTACAGCTTCTAATGGAGCTTATGCACCCAAATTTCTACTTCTCAAATGAGAAAGGCATTGCTGTTTTCAATTCCATACAAATCTAAAGTTTAAAAAAAATTAAAATATAAAGTGAGTTCTTCTCACTGTAAGTGCTTTCAGGGTCCTAGAGATAAGCTCAAAATGAAGGCTATAATGTTAAGTGAAATGAATCAGACACACAGCTTAAATATCACATGACTTCCCTTATATGAGAAATCCAAAGTATAAATGAAGATCAAAATACAATATAGAGAATAGGAAGTGGAGAAATAGAACTCTTTTGAATGAGAAGGTGTGAAAACATGGAGGAAAGGATGGGA
>PVKN010003295.1:0-37948 GCA_004027915.1 Capromys pilorides | reverse complement strand
TATCAAACATCTCAGACTTAGCTTGAAATTGGTATTTTCTGTCAATCATTGATATTCTAATCTCTATAGAACGTGTTAAAAAAAAAGTTACACATTTTTACACAGACATTTAGAAGTCCAAGGATATACAAAATTGTAGCCTGTCAAGCCTATGACATTTTGCCTAGTCTCTTACTCTCAATTAATACTCTTTGTTTGTTTGTTTGTTTTTTTGTTAACCAACCATTTACTTAAGAGAGGGTATAGCAGTAACTGAGTTTACATTAGAAGCAGTACACATCTAAAAGACCAGAATGACATGCATTCCAAGCATAGTTTTAGTGTTGCATGTTGCTATCATCAATGTGAAAAACCTTTTGAAGGTTCTTAGGACCAACATCTAATTCATCCTGTGTACACAAGTGTATGGTTCTGCTCCTGCTATGTTTCCTCTCCTTTCTGATTCCAGTCACTTCATTGTTTAATCCATAAGTCTTTGATTTCCATTCAGCTGTGTTATGCCTTTCCATTTTTATTTCTTCTTTAGAGTTCTTACTACAGAGACTATATGATATTTACACATGTAAGTCTGGCTTATTTCACTTATGAGTATATGTTCAATATACAGCCATTTATATATGAAATTTTCCAGTTTATCATGCTTTATAGCTGAGTAATATTCCATTGTATAAAAATACCACATCTTTTTCAACCATTCTTCAAATGTTAGATTTAAATCTAAACACCCAGTGTAGCTTCCTACACATCCTCCGACTGGAGGATGGCTTCATTGTCCGGCTTCACTGTCATCCTGGAGTATTTGTCCCCTGATCACTATACATTAACCACACTGGCCTATTTCCTTTTCGAAAACTACTACAAACAGCAAAATCAAACCTCATTCACATAGCACCAGAACTTCTCTATCCTTGGAATGTTTGCCCTCTTAATCTTCAAGTATTAATCAGCTTTCTTTCCAGCAGGGCTCAAAAAAAAAAAATGAAGTGAGATGAATGAAATATCAATCTAAGTTTGCAAATTAACACGTTTTCAACTTTTGCTGTTCTCAGAAAAAAAAGACAAGTTGTTTACTTCCAATATTTGAATGATATCTTCTCAGTACTTGTTAAGTGGAGAAGTTGTAAATACACAAGCAAGGAGCAGTGCTACAAGTGAGAAAATGAATTGAGATTCTTTACCACTGACAACTCAAATTCCAAGAACATTTAACCCTTTCTAACTGTTGTGTCATAAGAAGCATTGGTGTTGACTTCCCTTACTGATGTCATAACTACAGCACTCACAGTGCTATTTACAGGCAGTTTGAGGCCCCTTGTGACTCACATTGAAGGATATCCTTGTCTTGACCCAAGTGAGTTGCTTTTAAGGAACAGAATATGACAAATGGGGTGGAACGTCACACCATTCTCAGAGTTGACTACAGAGAACAATTGAGGCTTCCTATCCTCACTTCTCTTTTTTGAAACCCTTACTTTTTGCTTTTCATCGGGAAGCCAGCTGCCACGTTGTGAGCCTCCAGTATTAGAGAACAAATGTCTCAGGCCAATGAGCAATGAGGACCTGAAGGCTGCCGAGAGCCACACAAGTGAGCTTGGATCACCTGAAGCCTGCAATAGCCATACAGCTTTGGAGACAGATCTTCCCCCAGCTGAGACTTGAGATGATTTACAGTCCCAGCAAGTATCTGAATTGCTGCATTGTAAGAGACCTTGATCAGAAGACCAAACTGAGCCATATCTAGATCCATGACCCACAAGAACTCTGAGACAGTAACCCTGTCTGTGGGCAGGCAAGAAGTCATTTGTTCCACTGTGTATAATCCACACTACGCACTTGCCTCTTTTCCTTTCATTAGGACTACAAGGAAAGAAAACCTCAGGTAGAATGGAGTTAGAAGATATTCAGAGTTAGAAATACATATTCAGACTCTATTCCCAAAGACAATGAGAGTTGCTTTTTGATACACAAATCATAACAACCACTCATCATTTAACTTTTAAAAATACAACTGGTGTTTTCACCTCCATGTCAGTTTTCCTCTCCTTATGGCAATAAAATAGTTATTACTATCATCTGCATCTCACAGATGAAAGGATTTCATATATTCCAGGAAAGGAATTGTTTCCTCAATGCCTAGTCCCAGGTGAAGCTCTGCAAATGTTCAGTACCCATTTGTTGAGTGGATGCCCCAAAACAGTGATATCGAAAAAGATGAAGCCTTTATCATCAAATTCTCCAACTGCTATTTACTTATACTTCAATTAGTCAAGCAAGCAAGCAACAAACCTGTCTCTCTACATGCATGTGTAATGCACACACATGTTTTCACGGAACCAGTTTATGTGTTTCTCAAAAACTATAAGCACCTTTAAAAGGTGCTTATAAATGACAGTTGAGCTTTGTAAATGATGGTAAGGAGACCGTACAGCTGTATTCTGAAAAAGACAGAGGGTCCTTACTCTTTTGTAAGCTAACAACACTTTCTTAGTAAATGGAATCTCTTCCTTGGGGATCAGTTCTTACAATCACACTGGGTGGAGCTGGAAGCAACAGAACTTTCTAGAATCTCAAAGGAGGTCACTAGCCAGTTCAGATACTCTCATCCCATATAACGCAGCACCAACCCCTTTTCAGGCCTGACCTCAATGGCTCTGATAAAGTGATAAGTAGAAACATGTCTTGTCAAAGATCACTATAACATAATAGGCGTCATAGAGATGTTCACAGCAATGCAAGAAAGATATTCATGCCAGGTGTGGTGGCACACACCTGTACTCCCAGCACTCGGGAGGCTGAGGCAGGAGGATCAGTGCAAGTTCGAGACCAGCCTGGGCTACAAAAGTGAGCTCAAGGCCAGCCTGAACTGCATAGCGAGACCCTGTCTCAAAAAGACAAAAAAAAAAAAAGATATTCATATGGAAACCTGAGGTGGAAGACTTAGATTAGGAAGTATACATAATTCTTAAATTCTTTTTCTTTTCAATGTCTCTCAATCAAGTGATTATTCAATCTTTAATCAAAGTCTAGTCCCATCTCACACAATACTAATGAATAAGTTTCTGTTCACAAAGTCAGGGGAAGGGCTGGGGAGATAGCTCCATGGCACAAGTGCCTGCTTGGCAAGTATAAGGTCATGAGTTCAAACCCCAGACCCACAAAATAAAACAAAACAGAAAGTCAGGGGAAGGCTTTCAATAATTACCAGTTTACATTTTAGTAAGATAAGAAAATAGGTATGATAGTTCTTAAAATTATATGATTACAAGTAAAGAACTAACATATGCAAAATATCATACATGAAATAATACATTAGTGACAGTCATCTATTCATTCATTGAAGGGTCTACAGTATGACACCAGTAGATGCAGGGAAAATGGTGATGAACAAAATCAGGGTGTTTGATCCCTGATATTTCAGAATTTAGAGTCTAGTGGGATACGTGAATTTTAAATGTAAACAAATTTAAAAAATTGCAGAAGAATATAACCTTGACAATTGATAAATGCTCTGAAGGAAAGTACTTATCAAAGTCACATATCAAGGTAATAGTGGTACATAAATTAGAGAAAATTCATTTAGATTCAAGCCCAGAAGACACAGGGGTCTCAGCAAGACCACAGATCTTCTGCATCGAGAAGAGCTGAGGCTTTCAAGGACCTACGTTCTGGTGCTTGGGAAACTGAGCAAGAGGTCTGTGTCATTATATGAGGCTGAGATAACTGGTATCCATGCCCATAGCTCTAATTCTAACCATACACACACAAGCCCAGCCTCTTCCTTAAACCCCATAGTCTGTGTCTCCGTGTCCTCAACATTTCATTATGCCTCTGCGGCATCTTCAGACCCCAAACTGAATTCCCGGTCTCCACCACACCTGTCCATTGCCATCTTCCCCTTGTTTTACAACTATGACTTCTTTCTCAAAATGAGCTACTATCTTCTTACAGTGCCAACATAATTATCTAAAGTCCACTATATGGTCTATGAGTCCCTAGTGACTGGTCATGGTGTCCCTCCCTGTCCCCACATCTGTTCCTTGCATTTTCTCAAACACATCATCAAACACCCCAGGGCATTTAAAGTAGCAGCTCCTTATCCAAAACACTTTCTCCAGATCTTTCTAGGAATTTTACCTTCCCTATAGCAGTCTGCTACATACTCTTGTGCTACCTTATTGGAAAGGACCTGGACCACCTCTTCAGAAAGATGAAAGAACACACTTTGTTACTTACCTTGGCTGTCTTCTTAGCACTTACCACCCCAATGTACACTGTCTATTTACCTGGCAGCATAGAGTCTGTCTGTCTAATTTACTACCATCTCCTCAGAGCCTTGAGGAGCTCTAACTAAAGGCAGCCAAAGTGCACCCTTAATCTTGTACTTTATTGGGTTGCCACATGGTCATCTCCAGAAATCCTCTCAGAATAAGAGAGATTGAATATTGAATATCTGCTGAGATTGAAGCTCTGGAGAGGTATGAAGACGAGAGAGAAGGCTGGCCAGAAGGACAAGGAGAAGGGGAGGTTCTGTGCTGGGCAGTCTGCGTTTGGCCCTTGGGTCTCTGAGACAGGCGCTGTGGTAGGTCAGACTGTGTGTAGAAGAGGGCAGGCAGAAGTAGAGGCACCAACAGGGGAGGGAGCTAAAGACCAACTCCACCTCTATCCTGACGTTGCCTAAACTCAATCCCAGAGGAAGATTTCTTATCTGGAATAAGAAGAAGGAGATGAGCATCTTCAGAACACATATTTTCCTCGCCAAAAGACTGATCACATGGTTTTTTTTTTACAATCATTTAAAAACTCCACAGAAAAAATAAATAAATAAATAAAAACTCCACAGCAAACTAAAATGTCAAACAATAGGGGGTGGTGAGAAATTATGGCATAGCAACGGGATGGAACATCATGCATAATCATAGTTTACAGAACTGCAGCAACATGAAAAATGTCTATGGTATAGTTTTAAGAACTCTAAAATGTGTGAGTGATGTAGTTAAGCCCATTCAAAAATTAAGTTCACCTCTGGACATGAAATGTAAAATAAAGCATCAATGATTCCTTAGGATTGCGAACGTTTCTATGATTTACCATTCCTCTCCCATTTTTGGATTTCTAAAATATTATGACAGGGGGCTGACCAAATAGCTCAGTGGATTAAAGTGCCTGTTTAGGCAGATGCAAAGGTTGTCGGAGGTTCGATCCCCTACCTGCCAGGTGGCCCCACCCCTGGGGCACACACTGAGATAGCGGTTGAGACTGGGCATGGTGGCACACACCTGTAATCCCAGCTCTTGGGAGGCTGTAAACAGGAGAATCACTACAAGTCAGATCTGTGTAGTGAGACCATGCACACCCTGTAGACCCTAAACTAAAACACAAAATATATATATATATATATATATATATATATATATATATGCATGTGTGTGTATATGTGTGTGTATGTGTGTGTGTGTGTGTGTGTGTGCGTGGGTAATCTCTTTAAATACAGAGTTTTAAAAATAAAGTGATTCTGGCAGAAGGAGCCTTTGTTAATAAACCTAAGGAATTCCTCTAGGCCAGTCCTTCCATGAACAACCTCCAGGCATTAAAGAAGTGTGCCAGAGACCCATAAGCAATCCCCACAGCATGAACTGGTCATGACACTCTCTGCTTTGTGTAACCACCTACTGCATGTGAGTTTCTCTGAGAAAACGTAAAGCTGGGCAAGATTCAGTCCTTGCTATTACAGTGCTTATAATTCAGGAGAGAGACTTTATGGTAAACACAAAAATAGACATTCTCAGATAACCTTTTTTTTAAATATAAAACAATACATATGGTACATATTATCAAAATAAGAATAGCAAATTAACAGTAGTTGTTGCATCACACATTTTTGTCATCAAACCTTCTTTTATCTTGTAAACCAATCTTTTATTTGAGAGTATAGCAGTAACTGAAGTTACATTAGAAGTAGCACAAATCTAAAAGACAAGAATGACAGATATTCCAAGCATAATTTTAGTGTTCCCCATTGTCAGATACTTTTATTAGAAAAATCATAAGAAAAAGAGCAACTAAGCACTGAAGAATTAATTTTTGCATTCAGTGTTTGACTTTAGAGATCAGGAAATGATGGCTGAGAAGGTCCCTAGTGAAGATAGTATCCCCGGGCAGGTGCTCTAGGCAGAGGAGAGACTATAGTCAAATGTGCTAGCCCTGAGCTATGCCCCCTGAAGAGAGTCTGAACACAGTGGAGGGGCTCTCAACACCTAGCAGACTCTATTGTGGGTCTGGCCTGAAAGCAGAAAAATCCTATAGGGAACCAGCTAAGTTTCCCTGCTTAAAACATGGTCCAGCAAAGGCTTTTGACCAGGGAAATGAGATGTGCAGAGCCACAGCCAGAATGTAGAGTCTGCATTCAAAGACTAGGTAGATCTATTCCAAACCCCAACTTCTCTACTTACTGTTTTTTGTCACATTTGGGTCAGCCCCCCACTACCTACCAAGTCTTGCTCCCCTGACCCATAAAAATAATTCCTTCTGGCTCCTTGGTAGGTTTGTTATGAAGCTTGACATGAATGAGAAAGTTGGTGGAAGGACAAAAATCCAAAGGCCTTGCTAAAGTTGGGGTCCAGAAGACTGGGCAATGACATACATGACACTGAGGGCAAAGGCACTATCCGTGATATTGTGGACTTCAAGCTGGGGGCCTGGAGAACAACAGCACCTCCACACAGAAATGAGTGAATCAGGAGGAAAATCAGTTAGAGGACTGATTAATATCTGAGTGCTTGAACATTAGAGCCAGGAGAAGGTCACCTTGGAGGAAGGTCAGGATGCAGTAAGATGTCAGGAGAAAGATGTGGGCTGGACACGTAGGGCGCATTCTGCATGATTCTTAGTTAACTACTCCTGCCACTTCATCTACAACATAACTATCAGTCTCTCTGCTGCTGACCAAAATACAAGAACCCCAAATATGCAAAGAAGTTGTTGAATCAAAATACACTTTGAGGCATATATTCCAACTGAATTTAGCATCTTACATAGTATTAATCCCATGATATGTTGTATTTTTTTAACAGCTTAGGTGATTTATAATTCATATATCATATAATTCACCAGCTGAAACTGTTTAATCCACTGGCCTTACACTCTTCACAGATTGGTACAGTGATCAACACAATCAACTTCAGAACACTCCTTTCTTCTTCTTTGTGAGGCATGATCAAAACTATGGCAAATGCCACTGCTAAATGCCATTCGATGGAAAGCAGGACTCAGTAACACTTTGCCATATGTTCTCATTCATCTTATTCACAAGATCTGGCACTGTGCTACTTCTGATTCTTCCCCAAAGTCAAAATGACCATAAAAGGTAAACATCCTGAATCAATTAAGGATTCTGACACAACCACAACAACACAACTAAAAACCCTCACAAAAGAGGACTTCCAGAGTTGCTTCAGAAAGCAGCAAGAATGATTGGATGAATGTTTGAAGGCAGTTCGGAGTATTCTCAGGGGTTTTAAAGGTAGTGTGTCTTATGCTAATAAGTAGTTTTATTTAAACATCCACTGTGGTTTTCAATCACACCTCAGACACACACACACACACACACACACATACACACACACACACGCCTATTTTCTATTTTGTTTATCCACTCATCAATTGATGGACGTAGGGTTACTTCTTCTTTTTGGCCACTGGGGGAACCCTGATGTGGAGTCACACGCAGAGTTCTGTACAGCATATGTTGTTATCCTTTTGGAGTGTACAGTAAGGAGTGAGCCATGGCCTCATAATGTTCACGTTTAACATCCTGCGGTGCTACCACACTGTTTTCCAAAGTGGCTGCCGCATTTCACAATCCCAATAGTAATATAGGAGATTCCAGTTTTTCCATGTTCTCACCAACACTTACGTCTTTTTTGTTGCGGCCATTCTAGTGAGCATGGAGTGGTAACCTACTGTGGTTTTCATTTGCACTACCCTGACATGTAGTGATCTTAAACATCTTTTCGTGTACTTTTAGGCCATTTCTTGGAAAACTGCCTAGAAAGATCTGCCTCTATGTGCATGTGTGTGGGTGTGCTTTGTCAAGATTTGAACTCAGGACCGAACATATGGTAGGCAAACACTCTACCCCAGCTCTTGCTCATTTTAATTGGGTTATTTTACTTTTATTTTGACATGTTTTAAAATGAAGCTTTATGAGAAGCTGAAGGCCTTGGCTTGAGCCCAGGGCCTTCACACAGCTCTGGCCCTTCTCTATTTCTTTAAATTTTGAGAGAGGGTCCCACGAGATCACCAAGTTGCCCAGGCTGGGATTGAACTTGTGATCCTCCTGTCTCGGCTCTCAGAGAGCTAAGATTACAAATAGGCAGCATAGCACCCAGTTTAAAGTCCAGAATTTGTCTTTCTTGTTTTTATTGTGGAAAACAGCCATAGTATATAGGCTTAATTTGTCTATCAACAATTAGGAAATCAGATGTTTTTCTTCTCATACTTAAACATCTGCAGTCTATCTCATACATGTTTGTGTTTAGGAGAACTAATGATTTTTGTCCTTGACCTAAGTATTAGCATTCAAAAAACAAAACCAATCACTAGGCCCACCATGATAACAAATCATAGTTGAATTTTATCTTTCATTCCTAGGTAAAAGAAATTGGTGTTGCTCTTTTTTCATTGCTCTTGCACTTACCCTGGAGACAAACTGAAGGCCAAACAAAGGACACAGTAGCATACTGCAGTGTGGTTTTATATATTATTATCTTACTGTGTTTTGCTGCTGTTGTCTTTAATTTTCAGCATGTAAATCCTCCTCTTTGGAAACCTGCTCCAAGTTCTCCTGGGATTCTAGAGTAGGTCTACATTCAGTATGTGATCAAAAGTACACCATCATAAGCCATACATTTTCAATCTGTCAGTTCCCATGGGGGTCAGGCCCTGAGTGCTCCTTCCTGAAGGAGGCACTTGCTATGATAAGTTGCACTGTGTCACCCCAAAACAAATATTATTGGAGTCCAAACTGCCTATGCCTCAGAATGTGGCTATTTTTGTAAATATAGTATTGTCAGAAGTGACCAAGTTAGGCAAGGCCATTAGAGTGAACTCTAGTCCTATGTGCCTAGTGTCCCTCCAAAAAGAAGAGTTTGGATACAGACATGTGGAATGAAGAGAACGCGCATAAAGAGAGAAGGTGGCCAGCTGCAAGCCAACAGCAAGGCCTGGAACAGAGTCCCCCTTTCAGCCTTCAGAAGGAACAATCTTACTTAGATGTCTAACTTCCGCTTCTACAACTAAGAGGATTAATTTCTGTGGACCATTTTATGCCCCTCTCCTATAACAGCCCCAGGACACTATGAAGTCCTGTGAGGGCCTGAGCTGTGGGAAACCTGTCGAGAATTGCCTCTCTCCCCATGGGGATGGCCCTCTGATTGAAATTACTACAGCCATGCTGCCACAGAGCCCAGTGAATGAGCTTTGAGTTTGTTCATGTATGCCTGCATGCGCGATACTGGGGATTTAAGCTGAGCATATGCACTGAGCTATTTACCAGCTCCTCCCTCCTGTTTTGTTGACAAAGTATAGCTACGTTTTTTAGGTTTACCTCAAACTTATGATCCTCCTACCTCAGCAGCTGAATAACTGAAATTGCAGGCATGTACCAACACCCCTGGACGTACCACACTTCTAGTTGTGGTTTCACTCTGAATTTTTGTTCAAGCACTGAATTTTTGTTCAACAGCAGCCCCTGGGCCAGAGTGTCTCCATTCTCTACCATCACAAAGGATGACCTTGTCTTCATGACTGGGTCAACCTTATCCTGATTCCATCTTAACCTCAAATGAGTAGCCCTTTCTCCCTTCCCCTCCTCCCACAGCTAATCAATCCCTGTTCATACTGATGCTACTTCTGACAAAGTTTATAAATCTGGCACCACTACAGCCCAAACCTTCTTCACTCTTACCCAGAGCACAGCAGCCTATGGACTCTGTTTTCTGCCTCCAGACTGACCTGTCACCACCACCACTAAATTGAAGATTTGTTTGGTGTCTCTCCTCTGGATAAGTCCTAAGAGGTAAAAGATTGTGCCTCATTGCAATCACATCTCACTAGGACCTGGCTCAAAACAGTTGTTGAGAAAGGCTATAGTGAAGGAATGGAGCGGGGAAGATGGTCCTCAGTACTTACTCTATGCAAACGTTTCAGGAGATACCTCCTCCACCTATTGGTGAGAAACTTCAATCCAAGCAGGACTCTGATATTTTGACAGGAAGAAATCTTCTTGGTTTATGTATTATTTCTAACACTTAGTAACACAAAAATCCTAAATTCCATAAGGAGGTAGAGCAGGACAAAAAGAAGCATAAGAAAACAGAGAAAAGAGGGAAGAATACCTGAATTCTAGTAATATCTCTGGCAGTAACAGTCTTGCCATGGTGGTTGAACTCAATTCGCTCCAAGTTGGTGTTCAAACAGAAAAATTTGAGAACCAAACATATTTTCCCATAAAATACAAACCAAATAATTGGTTTGAAGGCCCTCAAATTACACATATAATAAATTCATTTTTACAGTACTTTACCAATTTCACAATGATTTCTTTCTCTAACTTTACACTGTGATTTTCATGGTTTTCCTCTTAGCTTTACTGCTAATAACATTAACTTTCCTTGGAGCCATGTCTGTGATATTGTGCAAAGAAGCACAGGAAAGGCACAATGGTGAATGTTTAAATGCCCTAACACAAGCACTGTGTGTTGTCTAGGAGAAAAAGGAGCTTAGACTGAAGCTTCACCCCTTTGTGTTTGCGACAAGATATGATGTTCTTAGATTTTTAAAGGGAGTAGATTTAATACAAGACATGTAATTTGTAAGATTATTTTATAATATTCACCTAAAAAGTCAAATGCAGAGGAGTGCAAGGAATCTGTCCATGCACTGAGGGCCTGGATCTCATTGTAATATCCTGCACAAGTCCAGCTAAAGACCTAGAGCCCATGGCAATGTCTTCTAGGAGTCTGGCTGGAGGCCTAGAGCCCACGAGGTCTGGGCAAGTCTGTAACAAGGGTCTGCACTGGGAAGGCCCAAAGGTGAATGGTAAAAGCTAGAAAGTCTGCACTAGTGGGATGAAGGATCTGCGACAGCAGGCTGAGGGATCTGCACTGGAGCTAGGAAGCGATGCTCAAGGTAAGGACCAGGGCTTCCCTGAAAAGAACCACAGCCATACTCAGTGACAGTAAGTACTCGAGGTCCTCAGATGATAACAGCTAAATGCACATGAGGAAAGCCATTGAGACAAGCTTTTCCAGGAGGATCGACAGCACACCATCTTCTCCTCCTGTTTTCCTTCAATGCTGTTGGCAACAGTCCTCGGGTCAGCTTTCCACACCCAACACCACGCTGACTCACCTACAAGCTGACTATTAGTTAGCCCACTACAATGCCTACCTCACTCTTAAACCTGTAGAGGTTTTTCTCAAGTCAGACTCGGGTTTGACTATCAAGCCAAGTTAGGGACACCAAGCAGATGTTTTTTAGCTTTCCTGTTCTTGAAAAGTTCAAATTTGAAGCCACTGGACAACCAAGATATCACTCTATTTGGACTCTTCATATCACATAAACCCTATGAATCTTGGTATTTTATACATCAAATGTAGACAATACCTGTCCTACAAGTTTTCACTGCATTGTCGTGCCACACTAATAAGATAGTGTCTGTGAAATTACTTGGAAAAATCCTAAACCAGGTGTAGCAGCTCATGCCTATAATCCTAGTACTCTGAGAAGTGAGGCAGGAGAAACACAAGTTACAGCCTAGCCTGAGCTGCTTAAAAAGAACCCATCTCAAACTAAAGATAAAAAACTGGCTAAGAATGTAGTTCAGTGAGAAGGCTCAATATCCTGTGTGGAGGGAGATAAAAATCCTAAAAATGTAGGGTGTTACCAGTCGCCGGTGGTCTAGACATAGGTTTTTAAGCAAACAAGCAGTTACACAGAGAAACACAAATGACAATCCAACAAAGTTAGAAGTCACTCCCAACTGTGCATTGGCCTGTGTTTAGTAACTCCTTTCCTTCTTTTAGCTTAAGACAGTTTCTCACTAGAATCTGTGAAGGACGAAATCCAAGATCTCTTACATGAAAATCCTTCAATGTTCAAGTGCCTTATCTAAAACACACAGTACTTGCATAAAGCCTGTGGACATCCCATGTGCTTTTCCCTGTCTCAAGACGACTTATAATACCTAATGCTCTATAAATGCTATGTAAGCAGTTGTTACATTGTTGTTAACTGTCCATTGCTGTGATAAAGTACTGTATCTGAGACAAACAACTCAAATGAAAGATTTTATCCTTGATCAAGATTTCAGAGGAATCACTACGCATTCAACTAGCTCTGGCTCCATCACTTCTGGGCCTTTGTCCAGGCAGAATATCATGGCGGGAGACATGGGGAATCAAGGCTGCTCACCTCACACGGTGTAGAAGCCCAGACAGGAAGTGGCTAGAGTCCCACTAGCCCCTTCAAGCCACAACCTCAGTGATGTAACTTTATCTGCCTAGGTCTCATATTCTAAAGGTTCCAGCCACCTCCCAAGAGCACCATCAGCTGGGTCCAGGCCTTCAATGTACAAGCTTTAAGGAACATTTAAGATCTAAACCATAACTATATTGTTTAAGGAGAAACAACAAGTAAAAGAAAACTACATACATTGACAAGAAGAAAAAAAAAGTATAGCACCTTTGTGTTCTCAAGTATTTTTGACCCACCCAGGTTTGCTTGAATCTCCAGATGTGGATACTAAAATGAAGGAGAGTCATCTGTACCTGGGATGTGTTCACAAACTCAAGAAAGTTGTGCCACAGAAAACTGCACACATGACAACTTCAGTCCTTGGGTCCCTGTGATGGTAGTGACAGAATGCATCTCAAGAATCACTGAGCTGAGAGGCTTTTCACTTTGGAGTCCATGGCTTTTGAACTTATAAATCTTCTGAAGAATATATGTCAATCTACATTTTTCTGAAACAGCTTCCTAGCTTTCCCTCTGGTTTTTGCTTGTTTCTTGACTTGTTTCCCTTTATAGTATTAGGGATTGAACCCAGAGCTTTGGTACTGAGCTATACTCACAGCCCTTTTGTTATTTTTTTTTTTATTTTTTTATTTTGAGACAAAATCTTGCTAAAATTCACTCAGTTCGCCAGGCCAGGCTGAAATCTGCCATCTTGATGCCTCAGCCTCCTAAAGTGCTAAGATTGCAGGCTGTGCCCCCATGTCCACCTCATTAGAAGATCTGTGAGTCTGAAGTACTCAGTCTCCTTCACAAGGCTTTTAGAAACACTGCTGTGACCGTTCTGATGATCCCTGACCAGAGGCCAGAGAGACCACTAACTCCTGAGATACCACACTCCATTGCTGGCTAAGTCCACTTGTTTCAAAATTCATCTTTTCAGAGCCAAAACAGCAAACACAGAAAATCCCACCTCCCATATAGCAAATCTCCCTTTTCCAATTTTCAGTTTTTCCCTAAAGTTAGAAAATAGTATTGTTTTTGTCAATAGAAAGAGCCTGAGCCCTCACCTTTCCAAGTCAAATAGCTCTAATTTCCTTCATCATTCCACCTAAGATCTGCTCCAAGAAGTTTCAATTCCCAGACAGTGCCCTGTAAACAACTTTTTACTGGTCAACATTACTGAAGAATGTGAGTTTATGCCCCTTTACAAAACCTGCAAGACCATAATACCTGACTTTCATCATTGATCTGTTGAGCATATTACTGTACTAAGAAAGGCAGTAAGGTAAATCCAAGTAGAAATTGTACTTTCAAGTGAAATTATATCGTGTTCTATACAGAGGTCCCATTCAGATCCAAGCCAATCTCCAGAAAAGTGGTATTCAACATTATGTGCCTAGCTCTCTCTCGCTCTCTCTCTCTCTCTCTCTCTCTCTCTCTCTCTCTCTCACACACACACACACACACACACACACACACACACACACACACACATTAATGTCACCTCTCTACATGAGTTCAAAATGCAAAAGTTCCTTCAGGTTTTTTATCTTCTCATAAATAAACTAAAGCTACCACAAGAAACAAATGGTCTATATTCTGCTTCCCCACCTAGAGAACTGGTATAAGCAAACGGTATTCCTCTTTTTTATAACTTTGATAAAACATACATAGCATCAAATTTACTGTCTTTACCATTTTAAGTGCACATTTCATCAAATGCATTCGCAATGGTGTGACCAAAAATCTTTAAATCTCCCATTTTTTTAATAAAAGCATTAAGTAATTAAAACTATGTGAAAAGAATATAAAAATTGCTGAAGTTCCTAAAATACATACTCAACATTAAATAAATATAAGCCATCCACATAATTCACTATCATGTCCTTCCTTTTAAAGATACAAATTTTTATACTTCAAAAAATTTTCATCCTGGAAAGAATAACAAACCTTGGTTTAAAGGGTGAACCTGTCTTAAGAATGTCCCTTCAAAAGATCATGTCAAGTATTTATGTGTAATTATTTTTTTAAATTTTATTTATTTATGTTATGGCCAGCTCAGCCTGCCCTGGGGGTGGGGCTGGCATAGCACATGGTGCCAGGGATTGAACTGTGGTCCCTGTGGTTGACTAAGTTTGCCTAAATAAGTGCTTTAGATCATTGAGCTATCTTGCTGGCTCCCTTTATGTGTAATTTTTTTTTCTCCCTGAGTATTGTATTTCTGAAGCACACGAAAAAAATTAACAATAATTCTACTTCTTTCCCAGGGCTGCGCCTATCTAATCAGTAGGAACAGGTGTTTTGTTTTTGTTTTTTAATGTTTTGAATCATCTGGGGTTACCATGGGTATGTAGTAAAAAGTGCAATTTCAAATTACATACTGTTTCGGGGTACCAAATCACTGTGCACCATCACTCCTGATGACGTGCACACAGGGCAGCCCGAAGAATGGTGGTTGTTAGTCATCTGGCTTTGCAAAACTGAAAGATGAAGTTGTAAACAATGTGTGCTCAGCCAGGTCTCATTAGAGAGAAAGGAGGGTGCCTTAAATATGGTTCCAGTTTTTGTTATTCTAGAAATACAATCAACAATAAGCCCTAAATCAATGTTACAAACAGGACCTTGCCCCAAATGAGTAAGATTTATCTATGAGCATCCTAAAAAGAGAATGACAAGCTTATTTACAAGGATGTGGCCTTGTAAAATTCTGATCCTTATTGACTAAGATTTTTATTTATATACATATCCATGTAAACCATAACCATGTATATACGGAAGTATTAAAATTGTTTCAACTTTAGCATAACGCTTAGAAAAAGACAAAGTAATCACTCCCTGGCTTGGGTCACAACTGCACTATTAATCGGGGTCTCTGTCTCATTCGTAGAAGACATAGGCATAGAGCAACTACAATGGTTCTCATGTACCACCATGATTAGGAGAAAACCAAAGGCAAATCTCAAAAGCAGATGGCCCATGACCAATGGTGAAAGCAGCACATTGGCATAGTGAGAGCCAAAGCATTTTCTTCAGATCATTCAGGACGTAGGTTATAGTCTATCTTGCTCAATGAGTGAATGGTGAGAGCCCTCTACCTTCAATGCCCCAGATGAGCAATATATATCATTAATCTCGATGTCTCTCCACACAGTCTTCTAATGGTCAATCATGGAGTAGCCTGAGAGAAAGTTTCCCTAGATACCACCAAAAAACAGGCTTGCAACAGATGTCTCGATGAAACTTTTAAATGAACTCTCACGTCAAGAAGTTAATAGATCCTTATGTGTCTGTTAATCAGGCCAGGTACATGTGCCCCGAAGCTGAGGAGGAAGAGCTATTCGCAAAGAAATCATTTAAGGACAAAGAATGCATGGAAAAGCATCAAAAAGAGTGCTTTTTTGTTTGTTTGTTTGTTTGTTTGCTTGCTTGCTTGCTTCCTTGTTTATTTTTTGTTTTTTATAAAGACAGACATGAGTGTAGTAATACATACAATCAAAAAATCCCACCTGGCAGCCACCCAGAATAGTGCTTGTATTTAGAATACCTGGCTCTAATAAACATAAATTCTTTCCTCACACTGACCACCCATATAATCAATGAGCAAGATGACTAGCCTTGTCAATCCCCCAGTTTATCCATCTATAAAAAAGACAATTAGAGTTGTGTGTTAATATGTGAAAGCTAAAATTCCTCCAGTAAACGACAGTACAGAAAACACAAATATTATCACCACAAAATATAGAAAAACAGGGCTGGGGATATAGCTCAGCGGTGCAGCACCTGCCTGGCCAACGTGAAATTCTGCACTCAATTCCTGGTAAATCATACATTTATATATATTTATATATAGTCAAATTATATATATTTTAAATTGTATATATATTAGATACAGTACATATATATTATCTAAAACTGGTTTAAAGTCATCTTTTAAAATCATGTGGTCAAATAGACACATATTTGAAAATAGATGGCTCTGCAGGGGATAAGGAAAGAGGATCAGGGTGAAATGACTCATGAATTCGGGAACGCAGCATGAAGTCACAAGGGACCAATGACAAGGCATCTCCTCCCTTAGACAAGCAATGCTACTTGTGGACTCCACAAAAAGATGCTCAGCTCAAAGGATTTGGTGAGGGGTGGGGGAGAGAATATATATCTAGATATAGACATGGATATAAATACGCAATATATATGATTTATAGAGAGAGAGAGAAAGAATAGTTGTACATAGTTAAAAGTAACCAACCAATAACCTGCCCAAGTGGCACATGCCTCTATAATCCCAGAACTGAGGCTAAGGCACAAGACTTGCAAATTTGAAGCCCACCTGGACTACATAATGAGCATTTGTCTCAAAAATATTAAGACAGTTTAAAAAGAAAAAGTAACCAATAAAATTAAGTCTGGGGGAGATATAACTAACATCTTCACCAGAACAAGTTTGGTCTTTGACTATGACACAAAACTTGATGGGAAAAAACTCTCCTGTACCTAGATGTTTCCAGTGAAGTAAGATTTTTCCCTCTAAAAAGCAGCTAAAAGCAAGTAGTCCTGGGGCAAAGAAGTTTGCCAGCAAGAAGTCTGAAATGTGGGGATCTTGACCTTTCCCCAGATGGAGGATTTCTGTAAGACTATGTAAATCAAATCCTAAATAAGGCCTTTAAGGAAAGAGAATATTTCAAACAACCACGTGAAACATATAAAACAGAGCTCATAGTTGGTGCAAAGAATTATCTTCTAAGTTGTTCATTCTGTAAATTTTAAGTTTCATTAATCGTATTTTTCTAAGCATATTTTGTTGGGTGCAGCATGCCTATAATAAGTGTGAGCTGCCCTTGAATGCTGAATGAATATTTTACTTCAATCCCTTTCCTTAAATAGAACCACAGAATATTAGAGAAGATTCTTTGGAGCGCAGTTAGAACTATAGCTCTCAACCTCTGCTACACGTTAGAATCTCTAGTGGAAATTTAAAAAAATACAGAGCCCCAGGCTCCCAACCCAAACCAATTAAATCAGAATGTCCTGGAGGAGGGGTGGCAGTGTTTTTTATGAGCTCCACAGGTGGTTCCATTGGGCTGCCAGGATTAAGACCCATGATACAGGCTTACATTGTCTGGCACCATGGTTGCTGGGCACACGTGGCTACTGAGCACTTTGAAACATGGGCAGCCCACATCCAGATAGCTGTAGGAGCAAAACACACATTGGATTGCAAAGGTTTGGTACCAAAAGGAAGGAGGGGGAGGAAAAATATCTCATTAACATTTTGCTATTGATTATGTGTTGAAATGATAACATTTTGGTGGAGCTGGGTCAAGCAGAAAATGCTATTAAAATGAAGTTTACCTGTGTGCTTTTAGTCTTTGTGATTTGGCCCCCTGGATATTTAAAATTATGTATTTTACTCCCACTCAGAGACAGTACTGACCAGGAAGATATTCCTATCACAACTGAGGACAAGACAGAGATGCTTGAGGACTTCATGGCAACACTGAGGATTCCTCCTTCCAGTCTGAGGCTCTGCATCTTGCCATAAACCACAACGCCGCAGAACCACAGTCGGCAGAACCTGTGATACTATCAACTGGGTTGCAGACTCTTTCTAATTAATTCTTCCAAGATTTGATATTAAAATGCATTCCCCTTATGGAAAAATAGCCCCTCTCCTGTGCCTACATTTGTGGTTTCTTATTGTGGAGATACTCTGAGAAGCACAGTAGAGCTGGGATGGTTGTTAAGAAACAACTCCAGCAAGACCTAAGTGTAAGGAAAATGTAGAGAATGGACGAAGAAAACATTGTATATTGTACCATGTTGCCGATGAGAAAATGACCTTAGAGGCCCTCTGCGTGCTGAAAGTCACCTCCTTCACAGCTTCGTTCCCCGCTCTGCATTTAGATGCTTGAGCCTATAATAATGTTTTCTTCCCCAGAGTTAATGTTTCCCTGGCCAGTGTTGTCATTGCAGTGAGACTGACCAGGCGATTCGGAATGCTATGCCAGTCATACTAGGTGGGCTGGAGGACAAGGACTTTACCCTGTATGCCTCGTACCCTCTAGTGCATGGACTAGTGCCTGGGCAATAGAAGTGAAACTTAAAGGGAAAAATCTGGTTTCAATAGCATGAAACTGTCCTACTAACTCTGGAAAAATAAAGATTCGAATGTATTGCTTCTAATAATCAGCTAATTCAAACAAAAACAGAGTTGTTTTGCTGCCTATGTGTTTCTCCTTGGGAAACTGGCAGAGACAGAACTGTACAAAACAGGCTAGACTTAGTAAGTTACATTTGAGAAATCATGCCTATGCACAAGAGCTCCTCAGTGGAGCACAAGAATGAGAGAGAGCTGAATCCCCACACAAAACCTTCATGCAAAGAACTGAAAGAGAAACCTGCGGGTCAGGCCAAACAACACATGCTACATGTGTACTCAAGATTTTTATTTATATGCTCTTTTTTCCCTATCCTACACACAGCATCATAAATAAAATCATCTTAAAAATTATCATAAATAAAATGCTTGGTGCTCAGAAATCCTCTGTGTTGCATGCAGGATTTCTATTAATTGTGCCTAGCCACGTTTGCTGGTCAAACTTCCAAGAGCTTCTAGACAGCTCATTTCTGACAGAATAATCTTCACCTCCAAACACTCTCTTACACTGGCCTGGAATGATAATGTATTACAGACGGGTCCTGGGCAAAAGTAAATCTGCTAGAGTGAACATAGATAGCACTTTTTACTCTCATCAACGAAAAGAAAATGATTCATATGAACTTTACATTTAATAAAATTTTATATCTTTTCTTCAGAGATGATAAAAGCAGAAAATAAGAAAAGTCACCACTTTGTTCTTAAATTGCCCTTTAGCCCATTTTCAGTTCTGTGTGGTTTTTACTCTCAAATGAAATATGGGTGGTATCATTTTATATGATGTCTTGTGAAATGATGAAGAAGTTAAAATCCATTAGAAGGCCAACATTAGAAAAATTAACTTTCCAGACATAAATAAGAATATATTGAATAGGGACTGCAGTGTATATGGTCAAGGCAGTTGTTGAAAGAGCTGACCAATTTTGAATTTAAAATGTTAGAGGTCAAAAATCTTGAGAAAACCAAAGTATCCACAGCCATATTTCATGGCTAGTGCTACACTTCTGACAAGGACAGTTGTGGCAGCCCGGCCTGTGGAAAGAGAACCCGTCCTAGAGGCTGGGATCAGATCACTATCCCGGGCTGGCTCTAGCGCTGGGCCTTGGGTGAGCCAGGAGACACTGTCAGGCCGTGAGTCTCCTTTCTAAATGCAGATGGTGGCTGGAAGGATCTCCCCTAGCTCCAGTATCCATACAAAGATGCTAGCTGTTCAGTCTCACTATGCTATCAAAAAGGCTAGGCCAAAAGAAGTTCTTCTACTCCTCCCAAGATCAGTCCAAGTAAAATGCAAACATGGTAGTTTTCCATCCTTGCTAATTTTAGGGTAGAGATTAGAAATGTGAAACTTAAGCAAATAAAAGAAAGCATCTAAAGGCAGTACAGGTTCATGAACTTGGTGGAGGAAAATGATATCTAAATGATCATGTAATATCTTATATATTGAGGAATTTATCTGAAACTTTACACTTGGCTTTGAAAGTTCCACAGGCTTCAGTAAGAGCTGCAAAATGTTCTTGTGTTTCTGAAACAGACTTGTCACTCCTTTGAAATTTATAAATGTCTGCTCTCTTTTAAAATTTTTTCTTATTTAAATCCATGGTTTGTGATTTCCAACAATACCCCAAAACATTAAATTGTCCATTTTTTCCTAATTATAAAATGTCACAATTCTTTAGCAAAACCGATAGAAATTGATGTCACTTTTAAAGAGCCAGACTTTCTATTAAAAGTGCCAGTCACAAAATAGGCAGCTCATTTCGTTCACAAACTGCAGCACCAAAGGTTCTTTGGTGTCTTTAGGTCTGTTTAGCACATACGAGAGAGCTTCTTCTCACTTAAATATCAAAGCTTTTTTCCCTAATTTAGTACTCTATCTCAATGGCATAATTCTCTTAAATATGACTCTGAGAAGTGGTCCTAGATTTAAATTTTTAAGCACTAATATATAAAATCATTGGTTGATTCCCATAACACAGCTGGTAGTCAAATTGGACAAGATAATGAATTCACTGAGATCATTACTCCATCTTCATCCAAGAAAGCTGCCTCTAAAAAAAGATCTTAAATTGCTGTAGAAATTCAATTTGTAAGAAGCAAAAGAAGCATATAGATGGGAAACACCAGCCATGATCACATTAATTTTCTGACTAACAGCAGTGCTTTGAAGTGAAGAAGGAAAAAAAAAAAAGAAAAGATAAAAATAAGTCCACCCAGATCCCAAATTTAATCTAACAATACAACCAGAAGTAAATCAGCTATAGATACAATGTTTACATCTTGGAGATCCAGCAACAAACACACTCCCCACAAAATGACCTTCCATTTAAGAAGAAAAGTAATGCCAGTGCTAAGGAAATACTATAGGATGATGCTGCATCATTGCTAAAAAGTTATAGTAGGAAATCAGAAGATTGGGAACTTGACATAAAGACGAATAGCCATGGAAACTCCATGATTAATAAGTTTTGAACATGCACATGTGCGAAACTAAGAACTAGTTATAATGACAATATTCTACTGTACATATATAAAAGCTAGGCAGGAAAAGTCTCTGACAATCTACCATTTATTTAACCACTTATTCAAACAAAAGATGCAAGAAAACAGATATAGAAAAAAAAATGGCATGGCTTCTACTGTTTTGTGGAAATATTCTCATAAACTATCTGCTCAGATAGAAGATGTAAATAAAGTCACAACCAGCGTCTATTCAACAGGCATCCAGTGGACATCAGTAATTCACATTAAAAACAGTTGGTTTAGAGTTAGCACCAGTTAAGCAAGCATGTTTACCATAAATAAAGTTGAACAATAAAAATCAGTACTATTCAGTAAATTTAATAACAACAGAACTACATAAAATGCTACAAAGAGAGGAAAATGAAAAAAGTTAAAGGTAAATATAGTGAGTTCTGTCTTTTTTTTTTTTTTTCTTTTTTTTTTTTTTCATATCTCAGAACTAAAGAAATAACTGAGGTCAGCCAACAGCACATTTCTTCCAGGGGGACACGTCTAGGTTTGAATGTGGAAAGCAAGAGTTTTTCTTTTATTTTGTTTTTAATTACCAGGTTTTTAAAAAGAACACCTTAATAAAACTCAAGTATTTACTAAAATGATGCATGAAAGCTCCTGGAAAAGGGAATTCTTACCTGGCACATTACTTAACATGTTTCACAGCTTCCCCACTGCGGTTCACGTGCTCATGAGCTTGTTTTACCCAGAAAATAATGGTCTTCATGCACGAGCACAGACCCCCACAAAACCCTTACACAAAATCTTGCTACAAGTTCCAGCTAACTGACAGGAGCAATGCTAAAACTCTGCACAAACTAAAAACCCATTTCCAAATCCTGTCTATGAAAATACAACTTGGGTTCCACTTACCCAAGTGCAAAACGCTTTCCCTGCCTACAAGCACTGTAAACATCATCTTACCATTATCCGAAGAATAAAAGCAGCAAAGTGTTGCTTCTTGCTCTCACCAAAACAAATTATTTCTTCCTTTCTTTCTAGTACCGTGTTTTTCACCAGCAAGATTGGGAAGAAAATAAATCTTTTGAGTTTTTGCTTCAGTACTTCAGACCAAAAGACTGTGAAACCAGTTCTCGGTTAAAAAAGAAAGAACAGGTATGATATTTTACAATCACTTCTGCCCCAGAGGTAACTCCTGGTTCTTGTCCCCTGCTTCTCTCTGGTTCTGTAAGTTTCTTTGAGCAATGAGACCAATTTTTCCAGTAGCCTTGAACTCCCTAGATTTAACTGACATGGAAAATGTGACTAGAAACTTGTAGAACTGTCTAGCCTCCAACACTACACAGAATCAACTTTGTTGCAGGAGTTGAAGAACACCTCGCAAGCAGCTACACGCTCGGTCGTCCGCACTCCTGCGCTGCGCAGCAGCACGCCAAAGAGCAGTGCGCCACCTAGTTAGCAGGCTGCAATCTCCATCCTAGGAGGGGGGACACCTTCAAACCCTGGGAGCTAAGAACTTGTCAGGGTTCAGCTGCTCTAAAGGTCCAATTGTTTATTTAAATAAAAAAAGATATCGCTACTGAGATAATCCACATCTAGTGGATATGGGAAAATTTAGGTTATAATGGCACTACAAACTTTTACATCTAACTTTGATTTACAAGATAAAAGCAAGTTTTAAATTAAAAGGGCTTTCTGTTAATAGAGCTTATTATTCTGAAGACAGGAATGATTTTCTTCGAAAGTTGTCCCTGGGTGCATGCCTATTATCTTTGCTTTTCCCCCTTCCACTAATGAGCATTTATCTAAAGAGCCTGTTAATCCTCTGATGTGTGCTTCTGGTCAGAGGTAACAGTTTGAATAAAACCACTAATCACTGATCACTAAATCACTGATCATTAATCATGCTCTCCAGTGCCCGTGACCCAGGCCATTTTTCCCCTTATGGTCTCTGCATCACAAACAAGAAGTTTAACATTTTTGAAGCACATATATTGTGTGTAGGGTTATACTATTTCGTCTCTACTTGTGAATAAATAATAAATAGTGCCACAAACTTGGGGAAGGGGTGTCAATTAGACCCAGAGGGCAGCTTCACAAATGCCTACCCTACAGCCTGGCTTTCACTTGGAAGAAAGTGGATCTGATTATAACAAAACATGTGTCCTTCAAGAAATCCCCACTTATTCAGAGTAAGTTTCCCTCTATGTACTTCTCACCAACTCCCAATCAGAGAACATCCAAATCCTGTGCCGGCCCCTCTCCATCCAAAAGCCTGTTGTTAGTAATTTTATTTTTATTTAGTTTGCACACTTCCCTCCTCCCAAAAGTGCTTTTTACTTTTATCCCTCGAACAAGTCACACAGGGTTTTTATTTCAACTGCCAAATAGGCAGATTCTGACTCAATTCATTGACATGCATTTAACTTCCTCTTTCAACATAGGAACTTAAAGAACAATACAGAAACACACAGCAATTTATTGCATCGCACTTTGCGTTCAACAACTCGCATGTTCTCACTTTGGAACTAAAGCATCTACTCTTGGCCCTTTCAGCTAGACTTGGTTTAGTAGGTTGTAGCTTCCTAGTCTTCCCTCTTGGACTGAACAGTTCTAGGGAGGCACTGGCTGAAGAAGTTAAGGACTTTGCTGGCTGTGGGCGCTCGTTTTCCCAAGTACTGTGGGAGCTCAGAGTTCTCATAACGATCCTCAACATTTCCTGAGATGCCTTTTCTATCAGAGGTGAGCATTTTCATCCTGGAGAAGTAGGTTTGCTGCTGCCTTTCTTAAATAATAGAAAAGGGCAGATTGTGCCCTGAGCAGGCACTGTGGTCCCTCTGATACCAGAAGCTCTTACCCACACTCCAGGGACAGTATTCGCCCCGGGGAAAGCAGTAAAAGGCGGGGGCGGGCCCAGATGATAACGATGTGGGCGGGGGAAGGGTGGAGAAGGAGGGGTTGGGACCAGAGGGCAATAAAGATGCCCAGGGAATGGACAGTTGCAGGAGTATGGGAGTGGGGGTGGGGGAGTTGCTTTGTCAGCATTCTAAGCCCCTGATCCCTTGAGTATCTGAAGCTGTTAATCAAACACTTAGTGGCCTGCAGAATGACGTAATGGACCTGTATACAGCTTTTATTCCTTGACACACGTCAGAGAGAGGGAAAAATTAAAAATCAAACCCTCTGCACACTGACAATGAAATACGCAAACAGCCCACTCCAGTCTGTGGCCTTGCATGAGCAGAAAGCGGGGGCGACCTTCATCCAGAGAAAGTTGTAGGTTTTATCAGATAGCCCCTGGAAATGCATCTATGGCAAAAAAGAAAAAAAAAAAAAAAAAAGCGGGATACAAACTCCCATTCCTTTGCTCCCCCTACTCCAGGAGAAAACCGCCTTGGTTCTTCCATGTCTTGCCCCTCAATGAACTTGGTGAAAAGTTTAAGCGGCACGGTGGAAGATCTGCCGGAGAGAAAGGCTCCTCGGCCAGTGCTCAACACTGTCTGGGCGCCTCAGCGGCTCCAGCCCGAGCTGTCATTTGGGGCATCGGAGGGGAAGAGGTAAGGATGCCAGGAGAAGGGACGGAAGCAGGAGGCAGCTGGCGGAGCGTCAGCGGACAGAGCCCCGCTCTCCTGAGCCTGGAGCGCCAGAAGCAGAGTCGAGCGCCTGCCCGGCTGGGGCGACCTCCCCTCCCCGGCGCGCGCGCCCACCAGCCTCGGCGGGCAACTCCGCGGGAGAGGTGGCCGCAGGCTCGGCACCGGGAGAGGGCGAGCCCGGGTGCGCTCGCCCTCCCGCCCCTAGGTGACCCGGCGTCCTTGCCGCGCCCGCTGGAAGTTTGCAAACTTTCTCCGGGGGTTCCGCCGCCGCATCACTGGGAAGCTGGGGACGCGGGGGGCAGGCTCCTGGCTCGTCGTCTCCGCTGCTGCGGCTGCCGCTTGACCACACTTCTGGAGGGGTCCTCACTTTGCCAGGTCTCTGGAGGCAAACACACACCCCCGATTCATAACTGTTCCCCGCGTCAGGGAAACTCACGCGCGCTCCCACGCACGCACGCACGCTCAGGCGGACAAGGCGCGGGCTCCAGCGAGCATCTCTCCAGTCGCACGGCGCAGCGGCCACCGAGACGCGCTCCGAGACGGACACGGCGTGGGGACTCTGGGGCGGCCACAGAACACAGCGGAATTCCACAGTCTACTAGTAATTGGGGCCGGACTTCCCTTTGGTCCACCAAAATGTTTACAAACACAGATCACCCTCCAAAAAAATTGTACCGCATCTTCCTTACTCCTTGCCCTGTGACCTGCCCATTGGACCAAGTAACCTCGCGGCTGCTGCCGAGAACCAACCCCTGCAAACAAGTACGCTCCCGAGATGGCTCCCGCGGCAAGTGCAACAAAAGTGGCTAAATGCAAAAGCCCCAGAAGTGGCCGAGCCGTATTTTTAGGAACTTACCAAACAAGTGTGGAGAAGGCAAGAGCGGAGCCTGGGTGAAGGGACCACGTTGGACTGAGCAAAGATTACAATACATTCTATTTAGAGTGCATTACATCACCCCCCCGGTGACGTCACGTGGGATTCCTGAACTTCTAAATCATTGCGGTCCGCCCGGGAGGGAAGAGGAGGGGCGGGGCCAGCACGCGGAGGGGCGGGTTCCGCCCAGGGCCCCGCCCCGGCCCCGCCCCTCCAGCGGACCCTGCTGCGCCCGCCCGGCAACCGCGTCGGCTGCAGCGACCGCGCAAGCAACAGCTTGCAGAGCCCAGCGCCTTGTGACACGGCTCCCTGACATTAGTGGTGTGAGTCAGCTTGGAAACAATCCTGATGGTTTCAGACAGGACCACGGAGGAGGCGGACACTGGCTGTCCTGCAGGGAGGGTTTGCTAGGGTTCGACCGGTGTAAGGACCTAGGTGGTGGGAAGAGAGAGCAGCGGGAGAGGGGATGCTGGGGGAAGTGGGGAGAGACTTTCTACAAACAGAAACGCCGGACGCTCCCCTTCCCCCACCAGAGTATGTCCAGCTTCTCCTGCCTGCGACAGTCATGACCTCATTGCAGTGTTCCCTGCATCCTGGCTTCTCGCAGCACTCACTCTCCCTGGACACCCCTTCTCCACCAGCCCCCACTCCACCTCGCTTCCAGGGGTGCAGCTTCCTCACTGTGCACAAGCACTTGGAACGCACAGCCCCCACCCTTTCCGAGTCCAAGTCCCCCGCTTCCTGCATCCTAGTAGTGGAGAAAGTCGCTCCTGGAGGCGAAAGGTGAATCCCTGCTAGAGCCAAGCGCTGAGCCTGATTTAGACCCAGCGTCAGAGCCGGAAGAGCCCTTGGCATTCAGGTCCAGCGACCTCTCACTTACTGGTCCAAGCTCACCGGCTGGCAGAGCCAGAGCCAGCAGTCAGGATCCCTGCACTTGGTCTGCAGAAAAAAGCAAGCCTGGCGTTTTCGGGCGTCAGCCCGTCACCATTGCTACACCGTCCTCATCTGGCTTCCTTTCAGAAGTTCTCGTGGATACCGTTAAGGGGAAGGCATAGGCCGGGCTCTAGTGCCGTTCTAGATGATGGTGGTCTGGTCGTCCTTGCAATGCCTCACATCTTGCAAAGCACTCAAGATCGTGGGAACTCTGGTTTCTCACAAACCTGGTGCAAGAAGAGTAGGGCAGGTGTTACAGCTACTGACACTTTACAGGTGAACTCCCTCAATCTCCAGAAGGTTCAGGGGCTGCTGGCCTGAGATCCCTTGAAGAGCAGGTGGCGCCAGTGGGACCATCCCAACCTTCGTTTTCAACCCCAAATCCCATCCAGTTTCCTTCATAGAATCAGGGAAGAGTATTGCCTTCTTGGGGGTTATTGGTGGCTAAAGCCTCTACTAAGAATTTCCTGGCTGTAGGTTCTGTCTTTGCTTCTTCGCTTAGGAACGGTTTAGCCCCCATTAACAAACAATAATCATTTCTGACATTTATATAACATCTGACATTTATATAGTACTGCTCCTCCCAATGCATCCCAGCCGTGACTGTGCAGTTTGCCAAAGGATCATGACTGGACTGGCTAGACTGTAACACTCTGCCTGCATTCACATATTTTGGAGTGCCTTTGACATATTAAGTGCAAGCGCTTTCTACTTCCCTTCTGTGAGGCATCTCTACGCCCTCCTCCCCTTTCATGTTCCTCGGAACCACAGGGACTGACAGCAGTGTGTTCCTCACAGTCTTACTTAGGACTCCAAAGTGAGTTTTCTGCTTGCTCTTTTCCTCATGGAGCCCTGAAGGAGCAGCACAGAATGGCTCCAGTCTGAACCTGAACGTTACCTAATAAAACTTTCAATGTGACAGTTCACATTACCTGGGTTTATGGAAGGAAGAAATAACCACACTGTAGCAGCTTCTGTGCCCACATGCTGGCACCACAACCAGTACAACCTTCTGCGTCTGAAGCACACAGCTATGTTCCTCTCTCTCAAATAAAAAGTATGAATCCATCAAGAAGCAGACTTCGGGAATATATATATATATATATATATATATATATATATATATATTCTCACTATATCAGAGCTCAAGCTAAGACCATACTTTTCACAGTAGCAAACAGGTGCAGAACAAAGGAATAGGGTGAAGAATTAAATTTTAAAAAGCCAGGGTGATACTCAAAGGCTTTAAAACTTATGAGCAATTATCAATATACACATTTACAATGCTTAATTCCCAGTATTTTCTAAGCAGAAGCATGTGTATATAAGTTTTAATGCAATTTTCTAATGGGGATGGTGGGAATAATTATGGTAACTCAAGTTAAAAATTATATCACTTGCATTAACAAATGTGCTTGGCACAGGGCAAAATATGGCAGCGTTCACACTCTTTCTATTAATAAAAGTATTGTGGTTCATGCTATGATAGGTGGGCACTTCAGTATTTTGGGCAAACTTCACCAAACAATTGTAAAAGAAATCTTCTGCCTCGGTGTTCTCCCAGCCCCACATTGCAGCCTCTCGCCTCTCAAATCAGGTCAACAGAGCCCTATTGTCTGTGGACTCCCATTCCTGCCCCCTTCGTGCTCACCTATTGTCTTTCAGGATTTCTCAGAGCCCAAATACCATGGTGGCTGCAGTTCATGGGAGCAACCAAGCAAGGGCATTTCTACAGGCACCACACAGCTGGAATTGGCCCCCAGGGTGCCAGCACCACCAGATACCGAGAGCGCTACCTCACCTCTAGATCTCTTCCACTCATGGCCTACAGAACAGGGTCCCTTAAACGAGAGTCAAGGGAAACTAGCCATGGTGCCACCCATCCAAGGCCATACCACTTCCCTACAAGCTAGCCTGGAGGTGCCAATACTAGTGCCAGGGAAGCTGGACCTATGAAAAGCTAACTGGCATCACACAGATCAATGCGACTAAATGATGTATTCCTGCTAGACCAGGGTGAATATTTTACTTATGGATCACAGAAGACTTCGGCTTGGGGAATCAATTAGTGCATATTTACTAACCCCCAAAGAAGATTTTTTAACACCTTAATAAATAGACAGCCTTACCAGTGCTTCCCTCCAGAGTATCAGCCATCAATAGTACCATCCCAAAGGACCTCAGGTGGAAAGACATTCTTTAGTCCTGTGCTTCGGATTCAATGTTTCTCTAACAGTCAGCAATCATTGGCAATCATCTGCCTCATGGTGAAGAATGATGACATGAAGAAGATCTCCTTCTTCCCCACTCCTAGGCTCCCACAGACGTTCTGACTGTTAGTGAAACACTTTGAGGGATTCTGGTGAGGTAACTTCTTCAGTAGACAGTGAGTGACCTGGGAAGAAGCTGGCGAAGGACCAGGAAAAAGGCCAAACTGCAACACTAAAACAATGTTGTTTTTTTGGTTTTTTTGTTTTTTTTTGGTGAATCTTTTTTTTTTTTTAATTTTATTTATTTATTTGTTTGCTTGTTGTGTTTGTTTGTTTCTTTATTTATTCATTTTGTGGCTGGCTCAGCCTGCCCTGGTGGTGGCGCTGGCGCAGCATGTGGTGCCGGGGATCGAACTGCAGTCCCCGCAGTTGCCTGAGCCCTCCTAAGCAGGCGCTTTAGATCACTGAACCATCTCGCCGGCCCCTTTTGGTGAATCTTTTAGGGTTTTATTGCTGTTGTTGTTTTTATTTCTCTTTTATTTTGCAACACTAAGAAGTATAACCCAGGGCTCATATGCTTCATACCAACACTCTGGTGGCTTCCATGAAAGACACACATACCTACATAAAGAAAGCTTTCCTTGTCCCTTCACACACACCACACACCACTCAGCCAGAACTGTCCCTGTGCAGTTTTTTTTTTTTTTTTCATTTGAGGTTTCCTTTTTCTTTTCTTTTTTTTTTTTAAGGGATTGAGCACATTAACTGCACTGAGCTACATCCCCAGTTCTTTTCGTTTTGAGACAAGGTCTTGCCAAGAGGCTAAACTGCCTAAGGTTTGGCTCAAATTTGCGACTGTGCTACCTCCACCTCCCAGAGTGCTGAGATCACAGGTGAGAGCCACCATGTGTGGCTTATGCGAGGCTTTTTGTAACGGAGGCAATAGTGGTGGTAGGAGGGATGTTGATGAAGCCCACTTCAGGATCAAATGTGCAGCTTTGTTCCCACTGGGAAATGTATATCCTTTCTAGCTGAATTGGATCTTCACCAGGATCCTTTATATCTAACTAGCATTTGCCAAGCATTTTCTGCATGCAAAGCCTTGGGATCAAGGCTTTGGGTATATATTCCCAGTCCCCTCACAAGACCATTCTTTTTTAGCAGTGGAGAAATGGACTTTTAGTGAAGATGAGTCAGCTGCCCAGGACCACCCTATGTCACTGACAGCCATTCCTGTGCCGGGCAGCCCACGCCATGGGAGTCCTGAACAAAGTTGGCCATCAGATTTGAAATGCAGAGGAATGGAAGATAAGCATCCCTGACACCTCAGGCTTCAGGACCTGCCAAGGTTGGGGTCTCACCAGACCTCAGACCCAGAAGGCCCACCTTGGCTTACGACTCCGCCAGCACAGTCTTGACACCCTTAGTAATTTTATCTTACAATCCATGTTCTGTGAAATAGAGGAGATTCATGCACAATGTGTGTCTGTCGTTCCTTGCCGTGCTGCTTGTATAGTAGGGCTTAGGATGCCTCCTGAACATGAAATCCCCAGGATCCAAGGTGGGCAGGAGTTCAAGGCTCACATCAAGTGCAGGGTAAACTGGTGGTGCTTGTGACCTGAGTGAGAGCAAGCTGGGAGTGGGGTGGGGATAAACGAGCACTGATGCCCCCAAAAGGCCATGCTTTCCTTTCAAACCCATCTTTTCTTGGGATGCAGAAAAGAGACAAAGGCATCCTAAGAAACACAAATAACCAATGACCATATCTTACTAATGTTAGGTTTCTGTTAAGCAAATATATATGCCAAATAAAGGCATGGAAAAGCAGGAAAAAGACAGGGAAGCCTGTGGTTCCTTTGTCCCCCAGCTTTTCCTTGCCCACAAGTAAACAAAGAGCAGAGAGTGGGCAGAATGTGTGCTGTGAGGAGGACTGCACGCATCTTATGCAGAGTGTCTATTGCTCTCAGAAGAGCAAACACATTTGCACATTTCAGCTATGCAATAGCTGTGTGACTTCAATGACTTCTCATTCAAGTTAGCTGAGCTTATATTTACTACTAAAACTTACATTGTCCCATATAGAGGTGAATGGTAAAAAAAAAAATTGGTTATAATTGAGCATTTCAATTTTTATTAAGTGACATTATTTTAGCTTGCTTTTTTATGTAGTTAAGTATAGGGTGTTCAAGGTCTCACTGCACAGATCAGACTCATAGCCATCCTCCTGTTTTCAGGCTTCCCAAGCTCTGGGATTACAGGCATGTGCCACCGTGCCCAGTCTCAATCGTCTCAGAGTTCCCCGGGGGCAGGGCCAGCATGGCACCCCAGTTATCAAACCAGGCCGCTGTGCTCTGTCTAAGCAGGCGCTGTAGTTTGCTGAGTACTCAGTGACATTAAATAGCACATGAAAAGCACTGTAACAAGTGAAGAGATTAATTCTAGAAGAAACGAAAACACTTTCTATCTCATATCTTTAGTAGCACTGCTTTACAATCCACTGTGTCCCCAAGTTCACGATCAGAGCAGATGTGATGGCCTCGTCTTTGCCATTTACCAGGTGTTTGACCAAATCAGTTCTTAAATGACTGTAAATCTCAGATGCTTTATCTATAAAAGAGAGAAATATCAGCATCTACCTTGTAGAGTATTGTAAAAATGTAATGAGTTAATATAGCTAAAATATTTAAAACCATCTTAGCACGTAGAAATTACTGGAAGAAGCATTAGATACTATTTTGATGCCTTGCAAGGAATGTGGAAAATTGAATAAAGCAATTCATGTCAGATGTTTAGCAATGTGCTTGGCATTTCAAATGTGCTCAGTAAATGTTAGTTACGTGAAATTTCATGTAAGATGCAATACTGAAGATCTATAGATTATAATAGAGGAATCGATTGAGTTAGTCTTCAAATTCACTGTCTTCATTTAAATCACTTCTGTTGCCTTTAGATACCTAATTGGCACCAAACCTGTGGGAAATAAAGCTTTTTATGCAGTCAAACATTCTAGCCAATGGCTTTGCAATTTGTCCTTATGTTCTGGACATACAAACACATTTTTAAACCAGAAGTTGTTCAGTTACTGACTCTTGAATGTTTTAGGATTTCAAGATCACTTCCTAAAATCCTTACAGGCACAACTTCCATGTTCATGCATTGGAAGTGAAAGTGCCTGGAACCTCCAAAACAGTGTTTAGCAAGGAACAATGAGGTCACTTGGCCCAAGGCTGGGGACCTCACTAGATGATTATTAGTTGCTGATGGCTTGATCTAGTGTTATAGGGAATTATTCTTGTCAAATGCATTGTCTGCTGAATCTGGCTGAAAACCAAAAGCTTCACTTATCCCAAAGAGTATTAGAGTGTTAACATCCCTATGAAAGTCACACTTATCTTAATGTGGTTTTTTTTTTTTTTTTTGAAAGACAGACTTGATTAAAGGAAAAACTACTCAATCTTTTCCCCTCTCCACTTTGGGATTAAGTGAAAGAGATTGACACTTGCTCTGAATAATGACCCAGAGAACAGTGCTGTGTCAGCATACTCCAAAAACTCTAGTCATTTCCTGAAGATCAATGGTAAGTGGAAAGTAACGGTTTAACAATAATTAGGAATGTTTCAGATAGAGGGAGGTTCATTTGGACTAAAACATTATTGATATCACATAAATTAATATTGAGCATCATCTGGAAAGAACTGATATTTCACATACCACCTCTTTTTATATCATCATTAACCACATGTTTAACTCGTGTACTGCTGAAGTAGAAGGTTATTCTCATCTCTTTAGGGCACTTATAAGAATGTAATGTAAATGATTCTTGAGAATCTCAGGAGCTTTTAAACTTAATTGATCAGCTCATCCTCCTCATACTTAAATGATACAGAATATTTAAAGCCTGGAAAGTCACACTGATCTTCATTTAAATCATGAGTATTACAAGCAAAGTCAGAAAAACAAAAAAGTTTCCCTGGTCTTTCGTCTCCTTCTTGATCCTGGCTTTAAAATATTCTGTCTTAACTGGGGAGATAGCTTGGAGGTCTAAGCACCTGCCTGGAAAGTGCAAGGACCCAGGTCCAATCCCTGGTACCACATGTTATGCTGGCCCCAGAACTATGGGCACACCATGCTAGCCGCTGAAACTGGGTGTGGTGGCACATGCCTGTAATCCTAGTACTGGGAAGCTGAGAAAAGAGGATCAGTACGAGTCTGAGCTGCAGAGAGAGACCCTACACCAAATAAATAAATACAAGATTAAAGGAATAATAGAATAAAATAGTCTTTCTATAGTTTTCAGGACAGTGACCTCACTTAGCATTTATAAAGACTGCAGTATAAACAACAGCACACTGGGACATTGTACTGTTGAGCAAGCTATCTATTTTCAGGGCTGCTGTGGTTAATTAATACTATGGCAAAATCTGAGGGGAGGAAACTATACTATTACTTGTGAGTACCAATCCTGGGTCAAACCCTTTATACACTTACCTCACTCAATCCTTGCAACTCTCAGTGAAAGCTATCATCCCTCCTGCTTTGTGGGAGAATTGAAGTTCAGAGAAACTAAGTTCTTAGACTGAAGTCACTCATGCAGTATTTAAGACAGCAGCTCCAAACCTATCTCTGACTCTGAATTACCCATCATACCTCAAGGCAGGAAAACACTGTGCCTCTAAGGAACCAACTTGCTGGAATTAGTGGCCTTTTCAAGGCTAGCTCTTGCCCTTGAGGGGTGTAGCAGATCTGTTTAATGAACAGCAGAGCAACCTACAGAGTGGAATTGGCTGCCATAGGTGACTCAGGCACATTACAACTTGTTCGACATTGGGGACTGTGATCTGAGCCAGATGGCCAGATGCGTGTGAAGGCCGAGGGCTGTGGGCTGCGTCTTTGGCCTCCTTAGCCCTACAGAGGTGGCACATCAGTATTGGTGAAGAAGGCAGTGATTGCTGCATGGAGGCCCACGGGAGTCTCCTGACACCCACTGAATGTACCCCAGGAGGACAAAGGCAAAGGTGACTAAGAGCCACCACTGGGTGGCTGGAACTCTTGAACCCTGTTATTTCTCTCATTGCAATAGCCACTCATCCAAGCAATATAAATGGGAGAAGGTTTACATAAGAGTTAAGGAAATACAAGTACCTGTTCTTCCCCCATAGCCAAAGAGCTCCTTCATGGGTCTCTCATTTTTAAAAGGGATATTTTTATTGTTTCTATAGATTCTAAAAGTAATATGTGGTTATAAAAGCTTTAAGTAACACAGAAGTGTACAAGGTAGAAAGTAAGATTTTCCCCACAATCCTATCTAGAGATAACCACTAATAGTAATCTGAAGGACATACATCTCGAAATTGTGTTGCGCCTACAAACAGGAGTTGTATAAATGTGGTTAAACTACATCTCCTGTTCTTATATCGCCTTTCCACTCTGCAGTTTATTGTGAACATCTTTCTACGGGAATACAACAAAATGACATCATCCTTTCTCATGATTATGTAAGTTTTCATTGTTTGGGTTCAGTTAAATAATCCACTATTAATGAATATTCATATAATTTCTACATTTTGCTATTATAATCAGTGCCACAATGGGCATCTGTTTATGCTCTTGTGCATAAAGTATGGGGCCACTTTGCATCAAAATGGCACCACTGAGCCACAGGCATAGAGGCTTTGACTTTCAGTAATCAATGTGAGTTTTTGAATTGAGGATGATACAAAAGTAATGCGCACTCATAGGAACTAGACTTCTAGCTTTATACTTTGATGTTTCCCTGACTACTTAACCTCTATTGCCAACCATCCATAAAAGCACAAGGGTAAACAACTGGTATCCAACAATGTGCGGTGTTTCTCAGCTGTGATGTTCACTAGGTTAGGGGCTTAGATACACTTCCTTTTTTTTTTTTTTTTTTTTTTTTTTTTTTTTTTTTTTTTTTTTTTTTTTTTTTTTTTTTGAGCAGAATAGATTTATTGGGGGAATAAAGCTCCTGTCTGAGAGAGGAGGCAGAGGGCCTGAGCAGGTTGTCCCCTAGATACACTTTCTACTTGCAATATTTTCATCTTAAAGTAGGTGTATTTAGATGTATGTATCTTTACACACACACACACACACACACACACACACACACACACACACACACCTTTCCATAGGGCATAAACCCTAGGCCTCTGCACTGAACTACATCCCCAGCATTTTTTTAGACCAAGACTCACTAAGTTGTTTGGTGCCCAGGATGAGATTGAACTTTGCAACCTTCTAGCTTCTCCTTACAGAGTGACAGAACTGTAAACGTGCACCACCACACCTGGCAAGGATGTAGTTCTATCTTAAATTTTGTTACATGTTTCTCGATGCTCTCTGATACGTAGGACCAACTGACTCCTACTGCTAATGAGACTATCCCATCCCTGCACCGTGTTCCATAAGAACATCCCCAGGAAGTGAACACATGGCAAGAATAGTAACCTAAAAATCATGGCTTTTGTCTTAATCATCGTCTCATTGATTGCTAATTTAGCATTTTTCGTGCCTATCCCCCACTGGCATCCCTGCTTTCCAAGATGTTGGCCTTTTGTGGGTCTAATTTTTTTCTTTTTTAAAAAATGTATTTAGTACAGGGACTACAAGGTCTTGTTACACAGATGGGACTTGTAGTGATCCTCCTGTTTTCAGGATCCTCCCAAGTACTGGGACTACAGACACACGCCAACACACACAGTCTCAATTTGCCGTCTCAGCACAACCTGGGGGTGGGGCTGGCACAGCAGGCTGGGGATTGAACCCCCAGCCCATGTCTGCCTAAGTAGGCGCTTTAATCCCTCAGCTATCTGGCCAGTCCTAGGTGTCTAATTTTTAAGAGCTCTTTCTGTATTTTAGATGTGAACCTTTTTTCTATCATTTGTTTTGCAGATTTTTTTTTCCAATTGGCCTTTTGACTTTTAACTTTGCCAGATAAAAGTTTTAAATAGTTCTACGGTCCACTTTTGCTGTGGTATCTAGTGTTGGGGCCATAATTGCAAAGGTCCTTCTGCCCCAGCCTTTAGTTCTCTCTCATCCAGCCTCTTTGGTTCTGCCCATACTCTAAATTTAACAAATGAAAAATGGCAATGGTGGTGGATATATGCAATGGAAAAACACATTTATTAATGTGCTGATGTGATTTAGCTTTAATTTTAAGAGAAGACTTTTCAATGTTTAGGCCAACAGAAGACTTCTAAAGATGCTGACAAACCCAGGATGCTTTGTAATATATATGTTCTCTTTATTAGGCATGAATATAGCAGGGGATCATTCTTAAGTTTGAAGTCAGATGAGTCCACTGATAAGGAAAGCATCATTTTTAAAAACCAGATGCAAAGCCTACCACAACTACAGCCCCACGCTTAGGGGGCCAAGCCCAGGACCAGCCACAGGCACTTTGAGGAATGCCCGGTGAGCGGTGCTCCAGCGCGACGTGCACCTTGCCTCTACCTTTGCTGTGCCTTCACCACCCAGGGCCCTGCTCACCGGGCCTGGCGCAAGGCCCAAGCACTAAAACCTACATTTAATTCAAACATGCACTGAGGGAGAAAATAGTGATCTCATTGGAAGCAGAAGAGTCGGGAGCTTTCAACTGAGGGCTTTAAATTAATCCCAGATTCAATGAGCCCAAACCTTAGTGCCCAAAGGAGGAAAATGAGGAGATAGTATTTAGTAGGTACAGGGTTTCTTTGGGTGCTTGTGAATGAATTCTGGAAGCAGATAATGGTGATGATCATCCAATACTGTAAATTTGCTTGCTGTCTCTTAGTGTGACACTTAGTATAAGTTTTATTACATAAATTTACATGTAGAGATAATAAAAAAAGAAAGAGACTTTAAAAATGAATCCCAGAACATGGGCATGATGGTAGACACCTATAATCCCAGCACTTGGGAGGCTGAGGCAGGAGGATTGCCATGAGTTTAAGACCAGCCTGGGCCTCAAACATAAGCAAGTTAAAGGCCAGCCTGTACTACACAGTGAGACCTTGTGTCAAAAATCGGTAAATAAATAAATAATGAATCCCAGCTGTATCTCTTACTAACTTTGTGGACAAGCTTGCACCCACCCCCCGTCTCCATCTATCAGATTACTCATCGGAAGAAAGGAAGAGGCAGTGATAGCACTGACTTTGATGGTTCATAGTAACCAAGGTTGGCTCTTGTTAAAATAACTTATGAACTTGAACTCTGTTTTTAAAACTCTAGTACTTGGTGTAGAGTCCTCCATTTGTAGAATTTTTATATAGAAACCACAAAGTTCAACTTTTGCTTAGAAGACAGATTTTTATCTGCTCAAAGCCTCATGTAAAACTTCACTCTCAAAGGATGCCAGTAATTTACTCGTCCAGATAAACTAGCCAAGGGACAGATGCAGCAAGCCTCCCGATGCAAATCTTTACTGCCTTCCCAGCTCCAACTCTGGGAGGCAAAGAAGATGTGGCATATTCCAGAGGCTGGCTACAGCCCAGCAGGGCCAGACAGATGGGATCCTTATCTTTTACTTTTGGTCCCACCCTATCCCAAGTTTTGTTTCCCCAAATAGATACTTCTGGAATACAGCTGCCATCGCTCATTCGATTGTCAAGAGGCAAGTGGCTGCCTTCTTGGAGTGAAATACCATTGTTTATCTCCCTGAGGGATGTCACGCATCCACACATATGGGACCTAAACCAAAACTTTGGGGTTTTTTCCAACCCACATGTTAGATTTTTTTTTCTTCCTCCATGTTTCAACTTGAATAGTGCTGTTTTAAGATAAATTCTTTTTGAGAAATTAGTTTCCATGCATTATTTAATCCCTGAATCCAAGACACTGTCATGATAAGAAAACTCTTCTAGAAAATAAGTAATGCTGATAAAGTAATCTGTATTCACAAGAAAAGATGCACTCTTCCCCCAGTTTTCATACTTAAAGTCCAGTGAAATGGATAAAAGCTGGACAATCCAGAGTATGTGGAAGAGGAGAAAAAGAGACAGAAGAGAGAAAGATATATAGACTGAGAGAGGAACAAAGAATACAGAAGTTATGACTTTATTCTTATGGTATTACCTGCCAGAATAGTAACAAAAAAATGCAACCCAGAGTTCTGATCCTGTTTCAAAATTTTTTAATTGCAACTAAAATGATTAAAATTAGCAAAACAGACACAGGAAACAGAAAAAAATACATT